>VHQK01013674.1:75985-100505 GCA_006942125.1 Hippotragus niger niger | reverse complement strand
CAGATGTGCAGATAACACCACCCTTATGGCAGAAAGTGAAGAGGAACTAAAAAGCCTGTTGATGAAAGTGAAAGAGGAGAGTGAAAACGTTGGCTTAAAGCTCAACATTCAGAAGATGAAGATCATGGCATCCGGTCCCATCACTTCATGGGAAATAGATGGAGAAACAGTGGAAACAGTGTCAGACTTTATTTTGTTGGGCTCCAAAATCACTGCAGATTAAAAGATGCTTACTCCTTGGAAGGAAAGTTATGACCAACCTAGACAGCATATTCAAAAGCAGAGACATTACTTTTCCAACAAAGGTCCGTCTAGTCAAGGCTATGGTTTTTCCAGTGGTCATGTATGGATGTGAGAGTTGGACTGTGAAGAAAGCTGAATGCTGAAGAATTGATGCTTTTGAACTGTGGTGTTGGAGAAGACTCTTGAGAGTCCCTTGGACTGCAAGGAAATCCAACCAGTCCATTCTAAAGGAGATCAGTCCTGGGTGTTCTTTAGAAGGACTGATGTTAAAGCTGAAAATCCAATACTTTGGACACCTCATGTGAAGAACTGACTCATTGGAAAAGACTCTGATGCTGGGAGGGATTGGGGGCAGGAGGAGAAGGGGACAACAGAGGATGAGATGGCTGGATGGCATCACTGACTCGATGGATGTGAGTCTGAATGAACTCCGGGAGATGGTGATGGACAGGAAGGCCTGGTGTGCTGCAGTTCATGGGGTTGCAAAGAGTCAGACATGATTGAGCAACTGGACTGAACTGAACTTAGTTCTTCAATCCCCAGAGTTTTCCTTGTTGTCTTAGGTTGATTCTTTTCAAGGCATAAGATGGCAATTACAGTTCCAAGTTTCATACGCAGGTTGTGATATCCACAGGCTGAAAAGAAATTGAGTCTGTCTTTCAGTCCTTTTTAAGGACAAAAACAGCTCTTCCTAAGTTAAAAGGCTTCCCCTCAGCTCTCATAAACCAGAATTGTGCCACACACCCATTATTAATACATCACTGATAAAACCACCACAGCTTTACAAAGATTAATGAAGATTTACCCTTCTTCCCCAGCTGGTAGAGAGGATTAACATCTCTGAAAGCAGGTTGTGTTCTAGTACCTGAATATAATTGGGTTTCTGTTGGCAAGGGAGAAGAGGAAAAAAGATTTGAGTAGATAATAACATCTGTTACATTTGTGCTAGGGATTAGGGGACTTAGAGATCAATAAGGTATTTTATCTTCAAGAAAATTATATTTATTAATAATATTATAAAAATAGTATCATGACTATTTTGCCCATTATAACTGATACATTGCACTGTCAACATCTTTAATGTCACGGGTTTAAAAGAAAATGAGACATTAACTAAACTTGTTGACTCTCAGACAAACTCATTTCATTTCCTTCATTCTGACCAAGACATTCTGTTTAGTCAGCATTGCAGATACAATTAATCAAATTGGCTAAAAACAATAAAGGGAAATTTGAAAACTATACCTCAGTGATGGGAAAGTATCACTAATACCTAGAAAAGTTAGGTTATTTTATCTGTAAAGAAACTAATTCATGTTGATTTGAAGACTCATCAATTGCTTTTCTAGACTGTTTTGAAGAAATCACTCAGGGTCTGTCTAGTGGCTCAGACCTTCCAAGTTTCTACCCACAGAGTAACACATTCTGTCAAGTAGACATTTGAAACTTTTGCAGAAAAGAATAATAGAGATTTAGTTCTGTTTTGAATGAACACCTAAGAAAGTCTATTCTTCACTATAGTTTGTAGTAGAGAATACAGTTGAATGTGGTTTAAATTTTAGTGTCTTATACTTGGAAGTCGGAGAAGGCAATGGCACCCCACTCCAGTACTCTTGCCTGGAAAATCCCATGGACGGAGGAGCCTGGTGGGCTACAGTCCATGGGGTCGCTAAGAGTCGGACAGGACTGAGCGACATCACTTTCACTTTTCACTTTCATGCACTGGAGAAGGAAATGGCAACCCACTCCAGTGTTCTTGCCTGGAGAATCCCAGGGACGGCGGAGCCTGGTGGGCTGCCATCTATGGGGTCGCACAGAGTCGGACACGACTGAAGCGACTTAGCAGCAGCATACTTGGAAGTGGGTTAGAGAGAGAAGTGCCAGTGTCTAGATTTATGAAGTATGTATTATTTGTCCAAAATTTCTTTGTTTATTCATTCCACAAATTACACAGCTAACTAACTAATATGTGCTCTACATTTTGGTAGGAAATGATGAACCCTACAAAGTGAAAAAACTTCAAGGACTTTAATATGAGCATATTGTTATAATACAAAGAAGCAAGTGATAAGACAGTTCCTGCTATAGAACTTACACAGAAGGAAAACAGTGTTTATTTTATTGCAACTAGAACAATATTTTATTGCAACAATAACAATTTTATTGCAACAAGAGTTGCAACAAAGAAAGGTAAAGACAGATATGAACATAATAATGATACATGTCACATACACATAGATACATTCATCAATTATTTATTGGGTCTTTGCTATATATAAGACACTATGTTAAAAAGATACAAAGAAAAAGAAAACATTTCTGCATTCAGAAAATTTACAAGATCAGGAGAAAGATAATCTGCATACTTAAAGTACTAAAAACTAAGAAAGAAAAAATCAATAATTTTTAATAAAATAGCAAATGCACACATAGGGGTTATTATGTACCAGGAGTTACCCTAAGCATTTAATTACGTTACTACTAACTCATAAAACTTCACAGTCTGCACTATTCTTCCATATCTCAGAGGAGGAAACTGAGGCACAGAAATAATTTGCCCAAGGTTGCATAGCTAGAAAGTGGGGGAGTCGAGACAACAGGCCAGGCAATATGGCTCCAGAATCTATGCTGTACATGGTGCTTCATAATTACATGCAGTAATTTAACAGACTTCATATATAGGACAGGGCAAGGTATACAATTTGAAATTTTAAGGAAGATATGAAGAAAACACTTGGAGTCTCCAGATAAATGATATATTGTTTCTAATTCAAAGGATAATATATGCCATTCTGGAAAAGAAAGCATTTGGAAGATGTGGAGGATTTAGGCATGAAGGATTAGGCAGGTACAGCCTGGGAAAGTATGATGTATTATAGGGAATGAAGCCTTTTTCAGTGTAGTTTGGAAATATAATTGGTTATAGGAGATTAACCAAAGGTTAAAGTGGAAAGAACAGGATTCTTCCCACTGGTGGTGCCTTTGTTGTTGTTCAGTCCCTAAGTCATGTCTGACTCTTCACAACCCCATGGGCTGCAGTATGCCAGGCTTCCCTGTCCTTCACTCTCTCCCAGAGCTGGCTCAAACCCATGTCCATTAAGTCAGTGATGCCATCCAACCATCTCTTTCTCTGTTGCCCCCTTCTCCTCCTGCCCTCAATCTTCCCCAGCATTAGGGTCTTTTCCACTGAGTCAGCTCTTTGCATCAGGTGGCCAAAGTATTGGAGTTTTGGCTTCAGCATCAGTTCTTCCAGTGAATATTCAGGGTTAATTTCCTTTCCATCAATTAGTCTAGTTCATTCATTTACTGAAAAAGAAAGTGAAACCCAAAGAGAGAGAGAGAGAGAATGACTGGAGCATCATCCCAGTGGTACTATGACTGGCAGAGCCAGGATCAGGTGTCTATTCCGTGTTACAGGCCAGAAGTTTTCATATTCCACCAACTTACAGGAGTAGATCAAGGAGAAACTTTATATGTAAGTAACAGCAAACTACTAAAGGGTTTTGAGTAGGGAAGGAAGGCCTGAATTTGAATTCCACATCCTAACCTGCCAATTGTGTGATTTGGGAGGATTTTACTTAACTGCTTTAAATTCAGTAGGTTCATCTGTAAAATGGGGATAATAAAATGCCTTTGTCATGGGGTCGCTTTGAGAAGTCGATGAGGTGCCTTACATATAATAATTGTTGCTGTTGTTTAGTTGCTAAGTCGTGTCTGACTCTTTGCAACCCCATGGACTGTAGCCCATAAGGCTTGTCAGTCCATGTGATTTCCCAGGCAGGAAAGGTTGCCATTTTCTTCTCCAGGGGACCTTTCAGCCCAGGGATCAAACACGCGTTTCCTGCATTGGCAGGTGAATTCTTTACCACTGAGCCACCAGAAAAGCCCACATAAAGTAACAGTCATTGCTAATAAATAAATAAAATCCCCACCCTCCACCTCTTTCTATTTTCCTTTCTTCTATTTTTTTTTCTTGTTTTGTTTTGTTAAACCTTTCTTTCCCTCCCCCCTCTTCTTTTTCTCTCTCTATCAGTTAGAAAGGTGGGGAAAGGCAGACACTGACCAGCCCCATGCCCACCTGCAGTGTGCTCTTATCTAGGATCTGTGCCTCCTGGCCTGGAGGTTGCCTTGGAAGCATGTTATGTCCAAACTCATGACAGATCAGAAGTGCCAGAATGCCCATAACCCTCCTCCTCACCTGCAGACCCCACCCCGGCCCCCATCAGAGAAGCCCTAAAGCAATGGCTGAAGGAATCTGGCTGAAGAAATTCATCAGTTTCTTCCTTGACACACAGATAAGATTCCTCTGAGGCACAGGTTCCATATCATTTCCCAGGGTTTCCCCAGAGAACTGATCTCAGTGGTCTCCGGGATAGCACACCCTTCATTGGCTTCCTTCCCTTCCCTGACTCACTTCATTTTTTTAACCTTTTATTTGTATTGGGGCAGAGCTGATTAACAAACAATGTTGTGATAGTTTCAGGTGAACAGTGAAGGAATATAGTGGTGTGTACATGTCCATCCCAAACTCCCTAAGTCTCCCTTCACCCCAACCTTCCCCTCACCCCTGGCAACCATAAGCCCATTCTCAAAGTGCATGAGTCTGTTTCTGTTTTGGAAGTAAGTTCATTTGTATCATTTCCTTTCAGATCCCACATATAAGGGATGTCTTACAATATTTCACCTCTTCTGACTTACTTTACTCAGTGTGACATTCTCTAAGTTCATCCATGTTGCTGCAATGGCATTGTTTCATTCTTTTTAATGGCTGCCCTGACTCACTTCTTCATTCCCCTTTCAACCTTTCAAATAAACTACCGCAAATGACTATTTGAATGCTTTGGGGGGGATTCCACACCAAGATGGGATGGGATCTTAAATGATAGAACTGGGTCCTAGGGAGAAGATCAGGGAGAAATGGGAATGAAAACAGATTTCCCCTAGTCCAAGGGAAGAAAAAGAACATTTTTCAGGTTAGAACTGGCAGTTTACTGACAGCCAAGCTAACTTGGTTACCTGTTATCCTACCCTCTCATCATTTCTTAACATTCCAGACCTGAACAACATAATCTCAGAAGTCTCATTATAATGTCTACTGGGAAATCCTGAATGGCCCAGCATCTGGGTTGACCTTTCTTTCCCAAGGCTGATGCTCTCTTTGGCTTTTTGATAGTAGAATGAGGAGGAGGAAGCCACTAGAGCTAACATGCACTGTGATTCTGGGAACAAGGGTATTCCCAATATACAGACACCAATAACTGTCATTTTCAGAATTACTGTAGTGGTGCTGGTGATGAAGGCAGCCCAGAGAAGTTGCCTGCTTATCTAGATGACAGTGAGTTTTCTGGAACTGTGGAGATGGGTCTGGGCCAGGAGGAGACTTTTCCCTGATAGTGCATGAGATTTGCCCACAAAAGCAAAGAACTCTTACAGCCTATCCCTACCCTTGTACTAAGAAGAGTGCTGCCTTGAGCAGGGCAAGGCTGTGTCTCCAGTTTCACATATCCATCTAATAAATAATCCTTTTTTGTGCTACAAGGCAGAATCCAGGAGAGTCTGTTGGGTGCAAGAAGGAGGAATATTTTAGCAGACACCCACAAAAATATCTTTTAAAAGCCTAGAGCCCTAGGAGAATGAAACCAACTGGTGCCCAAAATGGCCTTTTAACATTCCAGGGAAACAAAGACCTTCAAGTTTCAGGGGTTATCATGACTAGACTTTGAGGGGGAAAAAAGTATTAGCTGCTCAGTTGTGTCTGACTCTTTGTGGCCCCATGGACTGTAGCCCACCAGGATCCTCTATCCATAAAGATTATTGCTAATATGGCCTCTGTGTCTAGATGGCAATGAAGTCTTTTTCATGCAGTAAATACCTAGACTACACAAATAATGTGAGAAATAGTTTTCTAACACATTGAGGTTTGTAATATGACCTGTGTTTAAAATTTTAAATGGAGGTATAAATATGGGCAAATAGAAGGTAGATGAAATCAACTTGTGGTGGTTCAGTTGCTAAGTCATGTCCGACTCTTTGCAACTCCATGGACTGCAGCACGTCTGGCCTCCCTGCCCCTCACCATCTCCTGAGGTTCGCTCAAGTTCATGTCCATTGAATCGGTTGATGCCATCCAACCATCTCATCCTCTGTCACCCTCTTCTTTTGCCTTCAGTCTTTTGAGCTCTTCATATCAGGTGGCCAAAGTATTAGAGATTCAGCTTCACCATCAGTCCTTACAATGAATATTCAGTTTGATCTCCCTTAGGATTGACTAGTTTAATCTCCTTGCTGTCCAAGTGACTCTCAAGAGTCTTCTCCAGCACCTCAATTCAAAAGCATCAATTCTTTGACACTCAGCCTTCTTTATGGTTCAACTCTCACATCCATACATGACTACTGGAAAGACCATAGCTTTTACTAGACAGAACTTGGTTGGCAAAGTGATGTCTTTGCTTTTTAATACACTATCTAGGTTTGCCATAGCCTTTCTTCCAAGAAGCAAGAGTCTTCTAATTTCATGGCTGCAGTCACCATCCACAGTGATTCTAGAGCCCAAGAAGAGAAAATCCGTCACGGCTTCCACTTTTACCCCCTCTCTATTTGCCAAGAAGTAATGGAACCAGATGCCATGGTCTTAGTTTTATTAATATTCAGTTTTAAGCCAGCTTTTACACTTTCCTCCTTCACCCTCATCAAGAGGCTATTTAGTTCTTCTTCACTTTCTGCCATTAGAGTGGTATCCGCATATCTGAGGTTGTTCATATTCTTCCCAGCAATCTTGATTCTAGCTTGTAACTCATCCAGCCCAGCATTTAAAGTTAGGATATTGGTCAAAAGTTTATATTTCCAATCATGGTAACTTTTCATTCAGTGATGCTTACTACTTCATTATAAAAATCATTTGTTCACAAATGGGGATAGCACTCATTATGTATTGAGTATTTAGGGTGAATAGTACAATAATGTCTATAATTACTGGAAAATTAAATCAATAAAATGGGTTTCCCAGGTGGCTTAGAATCCTCTTGCTAATGCAGGAAAATCCAGTTTAGTCCCTGGGTCAGGAAGATCTACTGGATGAGGAAATGGCAATGCACTCCAATATTCTTGCCTGGGAAATTCCATGGACCTAGCAGGCTGTAGTTCATAGGGCTACAATGAATTGGACATAACTGAGCATGCATGCATGTAAATAAGTAGAAATGATCTATAAAGTATTTCCAATATCTTTATTTCTTATTGTACTCTTAAAACAACATTCTAAACCATAGTGCTCTTTCTAAAAATACTTGACAAAAAGAAAAGCATTCATTTGTTCATTTTGGAAGTTTAATTTTCTTTATAGAGAATTGTCACAGTTCCTTATGTTATAAAAAGTCAGGAAAATGTAGTTACATATCACTGAAAGTGGACAAAATAGCTTTTTAAATGTTTTTTAAAAAAATTTTAAATTACTGTAGGTTGCTTAAATATTAATTGTATGTGAACAAGTGGTTAGACACTTTAAATATTTACCAATTTATTTTGGGTACTTTATTTAGACAGAGAAATATTATTTTATAATTTCTGAAAATATTAACCAATTAATTTAAGATAATTTTATGAGATTTGAAAAATAAACAAAAATACTAAAATATAAACTATTATTCATTAAAAAGTATAAGAAAAATGATTCTCTAACCAAATACTTTCTGAAGAAATGACTTGAAATTAATTGTAGCCTCAAAAATTGAAAAACAGTCTCATGATATGCAGAAATCACATATTTTTTAAGACAGTGAATGGAAAGGTTTTTGTTTTCAACTAATCTGTGATTTTAATCAATTTGTTTTAGTGCAAGTCTTTTGAAGAAATTTTAGTCATAAAGTCTATACAGGGCGGTCACTCATTTTACCAGATGTTGATACAAGGTCAAGTGACTTTCATGTATTTATGGTTTCCAAAATGACTAGTGAAATGTAGACATAAAGACCTTGGAGTTGATGATGGGAGTCTTAATTCCCTTATCTGATGTGTTAGGCTTCTGAATGTCCCTGTATCATGTGATTACTTGGTTGCTGGGCAAAGAGGACGTCCATGTATGGAGAAATGTTCCTTGAAGGAGAGGGTCTTCATCACAATTTCCTGCAGTGGTCCAATCAGGCCTGAATGGGTGATGAAGAGGAAACTGTCTTACAGGCTTTATATAAAAGATTTTGATGCTGTGGTCTGCGGATTGTTTCCTGAAGGAGAACAGTAAGGTCAATCACAATAAAGCACTCAGGTGAACAAAATAGGCTCTGCACAAGCTGCAGAACAGATATGGGTGTGTCAAATACTATCATATTATTTATATTCCAGATTCTGTTGGTGGAGACAGAGGTGTAGAGATGTTGTTGCTCAATTGCTAAGTTATGTCTGACTCTTTGCCACCCTATAGACTATAGCATGCCAGACTCCTCTGTCCTCCGCTATCTCCTGGAGTTTGTTCAAATTCATGTCCACTGAGTCAGTGATGCTATCTAACCATCTCATCCTTTGGCTCTTCCTTCTCCGTTTGCCTTCAATCTTTCCCAGCATCAAAGTCTTTTCCAATGAATTGGCTCTTCACATCAGGTGACCAAAGTATTAAAGCTTCAGCTTCAGCCACAATCCTTCCAATGAATATTCAGGATGTAAAGATACTTAACTTGAAAAAGTGTGAGAGACAGAGGCAGAGAGAAAGAGAGTGAGACTTGAGAAATCTTTATAGACTATTATATTTAGTTCTCTCAGGCTCAATAACACCAAAACTAGGAAAGGACACTTGGGCAAATTCTGAGTCATAAAAATACTTGTGGCTGTACATTTCATATTACTAAATTGAGCCTATTAGAGGCTTTATGACTAGTTCTTGGCAAAAAGATCAGAGAATGTCCTTTCATCTGCCAGTGCTAACTGAAAAGGCAGTAGATTTTTATATGCAAAGGCAGCGGGCTGAGCATGTAAATTTCCTGAAGGGTGCCTTTGACATTTGCAAGTAAAACTCTGTTAGAAGCCTAGATGTGTCCAGTGAAAAACAATCTGTGAGCTGTGAAACTGCAGAACAATTTTGTGGATCATTTGGTCAAGTCATTTCTTGATCCAGTCTCCATCAGTAGTGCTATAATATTTATAAGATTACTCTTTTGGGTGTTTTCTTTATTTTCTCTTCTTTGGATTGCTAATGAATTAAGATTTCCATAAAATAAAACTTTTGGTGGTAGGAATATAATCATCATGGTTTTTATATTTATTACATTTTCTACTTAAAAAAAAAAAAAAACTTATGAGGGTAATGAATGCTTGATGTAGTAGTCAAGCAAATACAAGTGAATAGACCACTGTCTCCTTTGCCAAATTTAACAGTATCCTTCCATACCTTTCTTCATGTCCATAAAATGTATTACTTCGTAAACCTGGTGTGACATTCTTCTCATCCCTGTATACACTGCTTTTTGCAGCATGACTTTGTGGCTCCTCTCATCAAGAAGTCAAGTCTACTGCTTCACCCTTGAAGCTGGACTTGGCAGGCGTGAGTTCCCTTGATCACTGGGGCATGACTGACCTGACACTGGGAGAGCAAAGGACAGAAATCATTTGCCTTTGGGGATTTTCTGAGCACCACATGAGTTTTATCACATGTATAGTTATGCATAGAGCTCCTCCAAACTATGAAACAAGAATAGTACATAGAGAAAGGATTTATGGGGGGAAAAAGACCAAAAAAAGAAGAAAAAATGGATTTCTGAAGTCTTTGCTTAATGAGGTGGGTGTTTTATCATGTTGTGTGATCTTAGGGAATTTATATGCAGTGTAATCTCTTAAATTTCTTTCTCTCTTTGTGCAAATACATACTTTACTTTTCAAACTGAAGTATAGTTGATTTATAAAGTTTTGTTAATTTCTGCTGTAGAGCAACATGATTCAGTTATACACACATATACATTATTTTCTGTATTCTTTTCCATTATGGTTTATCACCAGGTATTGAATATGGTTCCTGTGCTATACAGTAGGACCTTGTTGTTAATTCTATATGTAATAGTTTGCATCTCCTAACCCCACATTCCCAGTCCATCCCTCCCCGCTCGGCAACCCCAAGTCTGCTGTCTGTGTCTGTGAGTCTGCTTCTGTTTTGTAGATAACTTCATTTTTGTCATATTTCATATTCCACATAGAATTGATAGCATATGATATGTGGCTTTCTCTTTCTGACTTGCTTTACTGCGTGTGACAATCTCTAGTTGCATCCATGTTGTTGCAAATGGCATTATTTTATTCTTTTTATGGCTGAGTATTATTCCACTATAAACATGTACCAAACCATCTTTACCCACTCCTCTGTCAGTCAGTGGACATTTAGGCTATTTCTGTGTCTTGACTATTGTGAATAGTGTTGCTATGAATATAGGGGGGCATGTATTTTTTCAAATTATGGTTTTGTCTGAACAAATGCCCACTAATGGGATTGCTGGGTCACGTGCAACTCTATTTTTAGTTTTTTGAGGAATTTCCATGCTGTTTTCCATAGTGGCTACAGCAACTTATATTCCCACCAATAGTGTAGGATGGTTCCCTTTTCTCCACACCCTCTCTACCATTTGTTATCTATAGACTTTTTACTCATGGCCGAATGAGTGGTGTGAGGTGGTACCTCATTGTAGTTTTGATTTACATTTCCTTAATAATTAGCAATGTTGGGCATCTTTTCATATGCCTGTTGGTCATCTGTATGTATTCTTTGGAGGAATGTCTATTTAGTTCTTCCCCCAATTTTCAATTCAGTTTTCTGTCTTTTGCTGTTGAGTTGTTTGAGCAATTTGTATATTTTGGAAATTAAACCCTTGTCAGTCACATCATTTGCAAAAGTTTTCTTCCATTTCAGTAGGCTCTCTTTTCATTTTGTTTTCCTTTGCTGTGAAAAATCTTATAAGTCTGATTAGGTCTCATTTGTTTATTTTTGCTTCTATTTCTATTGCTTTGGGAGACTGACCTAAGAAAACATTGGTACAGTTTACATCAGAGAATGTTTGCCTATGCTCTCCCCTATTATGTGTAATGTTTAAGTCTTTTGTGCTTTACCTTTTAAAAATTTGTCAGGCTTTTACTTTTAAGAGCACAAACATATGAGAATACATGACCTTCCTTTATTAAAAAAGATTTTAATCCCTTTAATCTAGCTGAAAAGACAAAGGCATTATAGCTGTCATCTCTCACCTTTCTATACTCTATTCTCAGTTTCAGCCAGTGTATTTTCTCCTCCCAGGTTCCTGACATTCCCATATTTGCTTGGTCTTCCTGTTCTGTAGGGACAATGTAGGAGACTGTTCTACTAAGTTAATTTACACTACTGTGATAGGAATTTATAGGATTATCTTTCTGATATGGGTAACCTGAAGAGAGACTAATCAGAGTTTATTACAAAAGCTTGAATTGATAATGGTGGAATTTTAGGCCAGAAGTATCTGAAAGTTGAAAGTTTATACACAACCTCTTCCATCTCAACCAGCCTATCCCTAATACATTCTCAGAAATATACCTTCTCAGGAGCAGGTATATACTGCTTTTCTTTACCTCAGGATTCAACTGGATATAACCAGAGATAGAATACTTTTCCATCTTATCAACAGAGGTGATACAAGAGTAGAAAGAATCATAGTAGGATACTCATGATTAGAATCAGGATACTGATTACCAAACGTAGTCAAAAGATTTTTTTTTGTAAGTGGCAAGAGAGAGAAAAAACCATGTGACTCAGCTAAAGCTATGTACTATACAAATCTCTTCATACACTGAAACTTCCCTGGTGACGTAGATGGTAAAGAATCTGTCTGCAGTGCAGGAGACCCGGGTCCCATCCTTGGGTCGGGAAGATCCCCTGGAGAAGGGAATGGCTACCCACTCCCTTATTCTTGCCTGGAGAATCCCACGGACAGAGGAGCTTGGAGAGCTACAGTCCATGGGGTCTGCAAAGAATTGGACATAACTGAGTGACTAACACTTTCACTGAAGCATTAGGACTAATCAGGTCGTTTTTTAAGATGTATGAAAAATTACAAGTGTCAACTCCTCATAAGCTGCTCCTATCCCTTCTGGAAACTTATACCATCAACTTTCCTTTTCTCTTTTTCTTCAACTTTTCCTTCTCTACATCTTTTTTCTACTACTATGCTTTTTCTCTCTGATCAGTGCTTTTAGTAACCTCTTTAAGAATTCTTTCTTCACCCCCAAGTCATGAATATACATGGAATTAATTTTTATATGTTGTGTGAAATAAGGATCATTTCATATTTTTTATATAGATGTTTATTTGCTCCAACATCATTTATTGAAAACAATATATTAATACTTTCCCCTACTTGTTATGAATCTAATGTCCGTATAAGCATCTCTTAGTCTTGTAATTCTTCTCTACTTGTTAGCTTTCTGATACCATCAGGGAGATTTACTTGGGGGTTGTCATCAATGTTCCCAAATTAAATAGCTCTTTTTAATATTTGCTACTTAAAAAAATAGTTCCCAGTCTCTGCTGAAATTTTTGATAGGATCTATTATCTCCCTGAAAATAACAAGCAGAATCATTCTAAAGCTGTGTTTGGCAACCATATTTAGAAGCGTTATACGACTATTTCTGTATCTGTTTCTGCTGGTTCTCACCTGTGTTACCTCATCTCCCCATACGTATGATTAATTCTTATTATCTGCTAGACTTTGAACATTTCCTGTTTGAGGTCTAGGATAGTGTCATCATTCTCCAGAGAGGGTTGCTTCTGTCAGGTTCCCGAGAAATTTGAAACCTGGCTTCACTGAAATCCAATATCAGGCATTGATCTGATTTGAATCTGGGTTGGTTGCTCTATAAGGACCGTTCTGCCCCTCCTTGACCCTTATTCCTGGAGATCCTGCCCAATCAGTGAGTTTGTAGGAACCATGCCCTTGGTGAGCCCTCTGCTCTTTCCAGAGAAATGACATTCTTCCACAACACCAACTTAAAAAAAGTAAACCTTAATGTGAAAATCCCAAATATAAAATAGATAAAAGCAACAGTGCTCTGGTTGAAACTAGACAATAGGGCCTGGGACATGAAATTACATCTTCTTAGTCTTATTGTGTCTCCTAAGGTAGTTCCCAAAGTACCTCCAATGAATTCACCTCTTTTAAATATCTTTTTAAAAACCATGAAATTTTAGGGGGGGAAAAAAAGCACTTTGATCTATTTTATAAAGCTGGGTGTGGTTGGCTCAAGGAAAGGCCTAAGCCATGCATACAAGCCCCTGACATCTAATTGGTTTTATTTACATCTGTAGTCACAGGCTGCACCCTTAAACTCAGGTTTTTATGAATAAAATTTGAGCAAAAAGTAACAACAGACACTGAAGGTGCAGTTGGCTCAATACAAACCAGAAGTAGTCAAATGACTCTAAACCTCATGTCCTTTATAGATGGACAGAATATTTGTTTTTATTTATTCATTTATGAAATACTTTTGAAATACTTACAATGTTCTAGACTTTGAAGATATGATAAAAAAAAGTGTACAATTGTTTCTGATCTTCTAGCCTTCTACTTAATTATGTATGAAGGGTTTTTTTTTGTATTATGCTTTAATGTTATGTGCAAACACCAGTCTCTCAGTAAGTCTATATTTTTATCTTTTCAGTAACACCTACACTTAAATTTCCCCTTTTTCCGCTTTTTAAAAATCCAGATTCTTTATTCACCTCTCTTATCAATGATACCACTTCCTTTGAAACCCCCTTGGACAGAAGCACTATCATAGCGTCTAGAATCTCGGACAGATTCTATCATAGTGTCTTCTTTTGGGCCTGGGAGAGTATGTCTGCTTTCTTTGCTCACTCACAAATTCCTCTTGACCGTGCCTAGTTCAAAAGCCTTTACTCCACTGAAAGCCACACCACCTAATTGTACCATTCTTTTTACCATAAAGTGCGTGCAACAGCAATTTCACACACCATGTAATATATTTAAGTAATATATTATGACTTGAAACTGAGTTTTCCCCCTTTTATCACCACTTGTTATTGGCCCAACTCAAGGTTGGGCTTTCCCTGGGGCTCAGTGGTAAAGAATCCACTGGCAGTGCATGAGACATGGAGACACGGGTTTGAGTGTCTTGGGTGGAGAAGATCTCCTGGAGAAGGGAATGGCTACCCTCTCCAGCATTCTTGCCTGAGAATTCCACGGATATGAAGAGCTTGGCGGACTATAGTCTACAGGGTCACAAAGAGTTGGACGCAACTGAGCAACACTCACTATAGTTGATTAATAATGTTGTGTTAACTTCAGGTGTACAGCAAAGTGATTCAGTTATACATGTATCTACTTTTTTTCTAATTCTTTCTCCATTTAAGTTGTTATAGAATATTGAACAGAGTTTCTTGTGCTATACAGTAGGTTTTTGCTGGATATCTATTTTAAATATAGCAGAGTGTACCATGTCAGTCCCCAAATCCCAATCTATTTCCTGTACTCCCCCCTGACCACCGGTGTGAGTGTGTTTTGTAAATAAGTTCATTTGTATCATTTTAGTTCCTTTATTCTTTCTCAGCAGCTTCTGTCCCTATTCCCGTTAGAGACTACCCGGAAGTTTTCACTCTACACAAAGCCTCAGCAAATGACCCAGGTTCCTATTTCACCGAGAAAAGAAACACTATCAAGTAAAAATGTTCTTGGTTCAAACCTGGTTCTTCACCCACCTTTTTCTTTTACTGAAATGGAATAAAAACTTCTTCTGAATCACCAAAGTAATTCTTCTACTTATATTTTTGATCCATTTCCTCCTACATCCTTAGAGTTTTTCTTTTATCAGTCAGCTTCATTCTTTGCATCTCCATCTATTTCCCTCTCTTTACGTAAGTTCCAAATACTCAACCCACAAAGATGTTTGTTATTTCCCCTTTCTGAAAAACTCTGTACCACCCAACTTTCTCCTTCTCTTCACTACTATTCTCTTTCCCACCCAGTTTATTAAAATAAGCCTTACTTGCCTCTTCTGCTCCTTTACCTTTCATACATTTTTACCCACTCAGATTTGACTTTTGCCTCTGTTGATCCAACATTCTTAAAGGTCAACAGTGAAAAATCCTATTTCCCAAATCCAATGCCTTTTTTTGCTTTCCTCATTCTTTGAATCTGGTTATGGTATTTAACAATATTGACCACTTCTTCTTTCTTGAAAGTCTGTTCTCCTTCAGCTTTAAGATAAATTCTCTTTCCTTTTATTCTCTTCCTGTCTCCTTGATCCACTCTCTCAACCTCCTCTTTCTGCCTCTCAAATTGATGTTTATCAGAATTCCAACTTCTGTTCTCTTCTTGCTCTTCACTCTTTCTTGAAGTGTTTCCAAACATCTTTTCAGCTCTCCACTATATGCCTTAGAGCAGCAGTCCCCAGCCTCCAGGATCTTTATGATCAGAGGTAGAACTAAGTTAATAATAATAGAAATAAAGTGTATAATAAATGTAATGCACTTGAATCACCCTGAAACCATCTCCTACCCTGCTTCAGTCCATGGAAAAATTGTCTTCCACAAAACCAGTCCTTGGTGCCAAAAAGGTTGGGGACCACTGCCTTAAAGCCTGTCTCCCCTTCTTTTGATCTACAGCTCATTTCTAACTGCATACTGGAAATCTCTTTCCATTGTCTTACTCCTGCAGATATACCTCTAGTCTAACTAGAACTCTTCTAAACTCTCCTCCATTCTTACACTCCAACGAAACCTTAAAAGTCCTGTTTCTCATCTTAGACTCTTTCTCTGTTACTAATCCCCTCATTATCTCCATTATCTAAGTGGAGATAATGGAGATTTTTTGCCTGGAATCACCCTCACTCCTCTTCTTTCCTCATTCCGTTAAGTCAATAGGTCAGATCCTTTCCATTTTGTCTTCGAAGCATTATTTTTTTTTTAATCAGATGTGGCTCTCTGCTTGCCCTTTGGACCTCTCTTCATCAAGGCATCCCTGACTTTCACTTAGCTGTAGGTGACCTTGATGAGTCCTGGCTTTCTTCACTCTAGAGCTCTCTTACTCCTTCCTTCTCTTAAGTTGTATTTTTATACTATCTGACCCAAATAACACTCAGTTACTGGGTTCTTCAAGGAATATATAACTAAATAAAAAGTTATTCCCTTCCACTAATTAAATGAGCTATTAGTGTGCACATGACACTTGAATATCAGAATCTCTGAAATTACTGTAGGGTTCATTAAGGATGCTTCAGGGTCTACAAGATGGACTCCCCTGGTGGCTCAGACGGTAAAGCGTCTGCCTACAATGTGGGAAATCCGGGTTCAATCCCTGGGTCGAGAAGATCTCCTGGAGAAGGAAATGGCAACCCATTCCAGTATTCTTGCCTGGAAAATCCCATGGATGGAGGAGCCTGGTAGTCTGCAGTCCATGGGGTTGCAAAGAGTCAGACACGACTGAGTGAATTCACTTTCACTTTCTTTCAGGGTCTGTAAGATATAAAATGAGGATGCTTTAATATGAATCAATGAAACTCTGAAGTCATATTTACTTCTTATTGTGACTATTTATCAGTACTCTCTTCCATCAGAATTTTCCCAGTCATTTATTCTAGGAGTGGGGGAAAAGCAAGCGAACTCTTCCCATCACCAACTAGATAATCAAGAGCTAACTCTTTTGAATTGTTTCTGTTAGAATATTTGTTTAATTGTTTCTTTAAAACATTTGTTCTCTTCTCCATGATTTGGAGACTTTTAAAATTGTATCCTTGCTCAAGAAAGCCTTAGAAAGTAAGGTGTTTGAATCAAAAAGATGAAACTTAGTTTTCCTATTTGTTAGAAGTTCTGATTGAACCACATTATTGAGAAGAGGGTACAATACATAAACCAAAGGACTTGAGATTTTAAGCAGAGGCTAATTATATATAGATTCATTTGTGTCAGTGACTGAAAGTTGACAGTTGTGATTCTAGTTCTTTGACTTTAACATAGTTTTCATACATAAAGAAAAGCTCTGGTGGTGCTGAATTTTTCTAAAAGTCTACTTCTGATGTAAAAAAAAAAAAAAACAAAAAACACCCTGAATGCTTAATAATACATGAATTAAGTATGGAATCCAAATAAAATTCAGTGCTCTCTTTTTTTTTTTTTTTTACTCTGAATTATCTATTCTCAGGTAACAGCATTCTACACTATTGCATCAAGTTAGATCACAATAAAATTAGGGCAAAGAAAATAATGAAAGGGTTTTATTTTGAATGAGATTTCATATCTAGATCTGGAACTCTCACTCAGTTATATCTGTTAATTGTGTGTGTGTGTGTGTGTGTGTGTGTATGTGTGTTATAAGGTATGTACAGCTTCCCAGGTGGCTCTAGTGGTAAAGAATCTGCTTGCCAGTGCAAGAGGCACAGGCAGGAGACTCAGGTTCAATACCTGGGTGGGGAAGATCCCCTGAAGGAAGAAATGGCAACCCACTCCAGTATTCTTGTCTGGAAAATCCCATGGACAGAGGAACCTGCCAGGCTACAGTCCACGGAGTCGCAAAAAGTCTGACACAATTGAGTGCGCACATACCCACCTCCCTCCCCTACCACCACACACCTCAGATTCATGAAGGTGGAAGTCATTTGAAGTGAATTTTTAAATACAAGTAAGTATTTTCACAATGCTTTGAAATTTTGAACTGGCCGTATAGGACTATAAAGTAAACAAATGATGCCTTCTCTAAAATATATGTTTGACATTAGGAAAGAAGTAATTTCTGGACATTCCATGCACTACCACCAGGGTGTTGAGCTCAAAATCAGGTCATTTGGTTTCTCTTCTATTAAATGTCATGATGAAAATGTGGTGCAGCATTGACCTTACAAAAGGTTTAAATACTATTCCTGTGGTAAAATTAAATAAACCCCTCTTGTTTCAAATGGGTTTCAGAATGTACATTAGCCAGTTTTAAGATCCAGTGACTAATACTTATTAATTTGTGTCTTCCAGTGACAATGTTACTCATTGTGTCTTTGACTGTGTCAAGATACATAAAGCAGTTGTAGAATTTTTTAAAAACCAAATGTGGCAATGTTTTTATTCAGTGGCAATATAGTATGTGAGACACAGATTTTTGTAATTTCATAGTTTGTATGTTCATCTAATTTTTCAGAAGACTGAACCCAGTGCAAATAGCAAATCATTTTCTGCTGTTTAAGCTTTTTTTAAAATTAGATAATGGAGCCGAATTGCTTTTTTATCAATTATATTTGAGATGGCAGCCACTTTAGAAAATGACTAAATTATATGAGACAATTCCAATTTCATGTGATTCATTAAAGACAAAATTGTCTAAAGATATCTCACACTCAAGTATTCTGACAGTGGTATGATAGTATATGAGTTTTAGAAATTAACACAAACTAAAAATTGCTGATAAGGGCAGTAATATTTGAAATAGAATTGAAAACTGTCTTTTTATGAAAGTAATATGTTGTACAAACGTATTTAATACATATATTTCTCATAGGTTACCTCTTGGAGGAAGGGTGACTACTTTGGCTCAACTGTGACATTATGCTAGCCCTAGAAAATAGCTTGAGCCAGAAAACATATAATGAGATAATATTTTTATGGGCTGATATAATTATTTTAGTGAAACTTTAAGACTTAATTAAACTTCTGAAAATCTTTTCATATATTCCTAAGAAGTGAAAGTTAAAGTTAAAGATCGGCCAAAGTATATAACCCTCTAATTAAAAAGAAATGCATTCTTTTGTGGCCATTGTTAAACATAAATATTGTTTCTCTGCATGAAGTGCTTTGAGTTCACTTTTGAAATGCTTTTTTGTGGTTTTCATAAGAACTCTTGAGGATCATTACTTTTCCTTCCCAATCCTTCAAGTTTGAATAATTTAATCCCCAGCAAGGGAAAATTTATTTATTAAAACTGAAATAGGGATTAAGAAATTTAGTCACAACCAATGAGTCTTTTGATGGAGAAAAATCTGATGGGAAATTCACCATTAATTTTTAGACTAGTCAAGTCATAACTCTTATACCCATGGGAATTCCATTCTTGCCCTTAAGGACTTTTTACCCATCCGATAACATGTCTTCATTTAGAATTGTTAGTCTGGATTGAGTTCTTCTTAAATGCCACTCCAATTTTAGTCTATCTAAATGAACGACTGGCTCTATATCCTTTTTGTTACCATAAAGAACATTTATTCCTTCTCTTTCTGGAATGTTGAGCAGATGATGAGTGAAGGGTCATCCGAAATCTTCATGAACTGGAAGCAGGTTTTTCTTTTTTCACATCCTTACTGTGCTCCCCACTCAGTGATATTATTTGAGTCCTCAGAGTTTGGAAGCTGAATGGCCAACCTAGTATTTTAGACCATCCCTGAGATACTTTGCTCAGGAAAGTGGAACAAAGGGAGGTGTATTTCTGCTTCCTTGAATGGAATTGGTACTCACAGTGTTTCTAACTAATGCAAAAACACTTTGAGTTGAAATTAAATGATGTTTTCATGGTTATTTATCTAAATGCCGAACTGCACAAACCTAAAATGTCAATCACCCAAGATGAAAAATTGATTGTTTATTATTTTGTATTTTATGGACTTTTGAAAAATTAATTTTTTAATTTGAGGTTTGGCTGGTGTAACAATATTGTACAATATTATATTAGTTACAGGTATACAGTATAGTAATTCACAATTTTTAAAGGTTATACTCTATTTATAGTTAATATAAAATATTAGCTATATTCCTTTAGGGATGCTTTAAATCAAAGAATTTGGAATTCTTAAAGAACACCAAAAGTTGAGTCCTTTTGGAAATTTTTCTGATGTTTGGAAAAAACTAGCTATCTTTCTTAAATTGGAGAATGTTTTTCTGCTGCCTGGAGGGCTTTACCTATGCTATTCCCTTGATGTAGAATGATGCTACCTTTCACCTCCATCACCGAATTAATTTTTTGACACTTAAGATTCACCTTATATATTGCTACCTTGAGGTTGCTAACTCATGACCCCTCAGCCTAAGTCCTGATTCTTGTTATATGCTCTTGTAGATCTTTGCAAACATTACTTGAGGCCCTTACCACAAGTAGTACTTAGCCATTTCTTTTGTAAAAGTGATTAGTTTTAATGTCTTCCCCAATAAACTCTAAAGTTCTATCTGATTTGCTAATTCCACACAGTTCCAACTGCCTAGTAGGGTACTTTGTATATATTGCAGATACTCAACGCATATTTGTGACTAAAATGTAAGAACAAATATAGGGATGAAATACTTTCCCCAAAAATTAATGTGTGCTTTCCTGATTGTAAATTATACATTTCTAATGGCTAATTTTCTCCAGATTTCTCTATACTCAAGCATCGATTTTTTCTAATCCATGAAAACCACACTTCAGGTGTTTCAGTGACTTCAGTTCAGTTCAGTTCAGTTCAGTTCAGTTCATTTTAGTCGCTCAGTCGTGTCCAACTCTTTGCGACCCCATGAATCGCAGCATGCCAGGCCTCCCTGTTCATCACCAACTCCCGGAGTTCACTCAGACTCACGTCCATCGAGTCCGTGATGCCATCCAGCCATCTCATCCTCTGTTGTCCCCTTCTCCTCCTGCCCCCAATCCCTCCCAGCATCAGAGTCTTTTCCAATGAGTCAACTCTTCGCATGAGGTGGCCAGAGTACTGGAGTTTCAGCTTTAGCATCATTCCCTCCAAAGAAATCCCAGGACTGATCTCCTTTAGGATGGACTGGTTGGATCTCCTTGCAGTCCAAAGGACTCTCAAGAGTCTTCTCCAACACCACAGTTCAAAAGCATTAATTCTTCAGCACTCAGCCTTCTTTACAGCCTAACCCTCACATCCATACATGACCACAGGAAAAACCATAGCCTTGACTAGATGGACCTTAGTCAGCCAAATTTAGTATAGCTTATATATTATTTTAACCTCTTAAACTCCAATACAGCTTTGCATACGTTGAACTCCCAGCAACATCTGTTTTCAAAATTTAGATGCCTTCTTTTAAAATTGAAATATAGCTGATTAACAATATTGTGTTAGTTTCAGGTAGACAGCAAAGTATCAACATAATTTTTAACACTGGCCTCTGTTGCATGACTGTCTGCACTTCTCCTTTTTTGGTGAATCTTATCTACTCATATTAGAAGCTATCTTAGGTTAGATTTTTCATTCTAAGTAAGGGATTGGGGAAAATAGAATAGAGAGAGGGGAAGGAGTCAAGCAAGGGTAAAATTTTAGGCAAAGTACCCTAGAGAGTAGCTTAGTCTTATCCCAAGGAAAACTCTAGGGTATGAGTTATGTAAGAGAGTTGTTCTTTCTTTGCTCCTATACTGGGCAGTCATGGGCTAACGATGGTTAGCCAGGACTTTGGCTTTCTATCCTTGCAGGAAAAACAGCTCTAGTAGCTAGAAGACTGGGGGGACTCTAGTATATGGGCTCTAGAAGAAAGAGAACACAAAGATGGTAAGGCTGCAAAGAAACACATGAAAAGACTGAAAGGAATCTGGGAAGAGTGCCAACAGTATCTGTTATGGAGAATCAACCAGAAGCATCATCCCTATCAAAGCAAACTATTTCTGTACTCAATTGTGTATTCTGTAATTTTGGATCCACCTGTTCAGGGCTTCCCTGGTGGCTCAGTGGTAGAGAATCCACCTGCTGATGCAGGAAATGCAGGTTTGATCCCTGGGTTGGGAAGGTTCCCTGGAGAAGGAAATGGTAACTCACTCCAGTATTCTTGTCTGGGAAATCCCATGGACAGAGGAGCCTGGTGGGCTTCAGTCCATGGGGTTGCAAAAGAGTCAGATACAACTTAGCAACTAAACAAAAACAATCATCTGTTCAAAAAAGACATGCAAATCTACTTGTCCTTCCCTGAACATTACCAGGCGGCTGTGCAGTGCTGGAGTGGTGAGTGGCAGAGAGAAGATACTCTACATCCAAGATCAGTAGCAGCAGCCATGAGGAGATACCCCATGTCCAAGGTTATGTTAGGTCCATGAATCAAGGCAAATTGGAAGTGGTCAAACAGGAGATGACAAGAGTGAATGTTGACATTTTAGGAATCAGTCATCTAAAATGGACTGGAATGAGTGAATTTAACTCAGATGACCATTATATTTACTACTGTGGGCAAGAATGCCTTAGAAGAAATGGAGTAACCATTATAGTCAACAAAAAAGTCCAAAATGCAGTACTAGGATGCAATCTCAAAATGGACAGAATGATCTCTGTTCATTTTGAAGGCAAACCATTCAATATCACGGTAATCCAAGTCTATGCCCCAACCAATAATGCTGAAGAAGCTGAAGTTCAATGCTTCTATGAAGACCTACAAGACCTTTTACAACTAACACCCAAAAAAGATGTCCTTTTCATTATAGGGGACTGGAATGCAAAAAGGAAGTTAAGAAACACCTGGAGTAACAGGCAAATTTGGCCTTGGAATGCGAAATGAAGCAGGGCAAAGGCTAACAAGAGTTTGTCAAGAGAATGCACTGGTGATAGCAAACACCCTCTTCCAACAACACAAGAAAAGACTACACATGGACATCACCAGATGGCCAACACCGAAATCAGATTGATTATGTCCTTTGCAGCCAATGATGGAAAAGCTCTATACAGTCAGCAAAAACAAGACTGGGAGCAGAATGTAGTTCAGATCATGAACTCCTTAGTGCCAAATTCAGACTTAAATTGAAGAAAGTAGGGAAAACCATTCAAGTATGACCTAATCAAATCCCTTACAATTATACAGTGGAAGTGAGAAATAGATTTAAGGGACAAGATCTGATAGAGAGAGTGCCTGATGAACTATGGACAGAGGTTCGTGACATAGTACAGGAGACAGGGAGCAAGATCATCCCCAAGATAAAGAAACGCAAAAAAGTAAAATGGCTGTCTGAGGAGGCCTTACAAATAGCTGTGAAAAGAAAAGAAGCCAAAAGCAAAGGAGAAAAGGAAAGATATAAGCATCTGAATGCAGAGTTCCAAAGAATAGCAAGGAGAGATAAAAAGCCTTCCTCAGTGATCAATGCAAAGAAATAGAGGAAAACAATAGAATGGGAAAGACTAGAGATCTCTTCAAGAAAATTAGAGATACCAAGGGAACATTTCATGCAAAGATGGGCTCGATAAAGGTCAGAAATTGTATGGATCTAACAGAAGCAGAAGATATTAAGAGGTAGCAAGAATACACAGAAGAACTACACAAAAAAGATCTTCATGACCCAGATAATCGCAATGCTGTGATCACTCACCTAGAGCCAGACATTCTGGAATGTGAAGTCAAGTGGGCCTTAGGAACCATCCCTACAAACAAAGCTAGTAGAGCTGATGGAATTCCAGTTGAGCTATTTCAAATCCTGAAAGATGATGCTATGAAAGTGCTGCACTCAATATGCCAGCAAATTTGGAAAACTCAGCAGCCGCTGGCCAGAGGACTGGAAAAGGTCAGTTTTCATTCCAATTCCAAAGAAAGGCAATGCCAAAGAATGCTCAAACTACTGCACAATTGCACTCATCTCACACACTAGTAAAGTAATGCTTAAAATTCTCCAAGCCAGGCTTCGACAGTACGTGAACTATGAACTTCCAGAATGTTCAAGCTGGTTTTAAGAAAGGCAGAGGAACCAGAGATCAAATTGCAAACATCTGCTGGATCATCGAAAAAGCAAGAGAGTTCCAGAAAAACATCTATTTCTGCTTTACTGACTATGCCAAAGCCTTTGACTATGTGGACCAAAACAAACTGGAAAATTCTGAAAGAGTTGGAAATACCAGACCACCTGATCTACCTCTTGAGAAATTTGTATGCAGGTCAGGAAGCAACAGTTAGAACTGGTCATGGAACAACAGAACAGTTCCCAATAGGAAAAGGAATACATCAAGGCTTTATATTGTCACCCTGCTTATTTAATGTATATGCAGAGTACATCATGAGAAATGCTGGGCTGGATGAAGCACAAGCTGGAATCAAGACTGCTGGGAGAAATATCAGTAACCTCAGATATGCAGATAACACCACCCTTATGGCAGAAAGTGAAGAACTAAAGAGCCTCTTGATGAAAGTGAAAGAAGAGTGTGAAAAAGTTGGCTTGAAACTCAACATTCAGAAAACTAAGATTATGGCATCTAGTCCCATCAGTTCAGTTCAGTCTCTCAGTC
This sequence comes from Hippotragus niger niger, assembly GCA_006942125.1. NCBI lineage: Eukaryota > Metazoa > Chordata > Mammalia > Artiodactyla > Bovidae > Hippotragus > Hippotragus niger. The sequence continues at coordinate 76,093 of VHQK01013674.1, read as the reverse complement.
GTGTCCAACTCTTTGTGACCCCATGAATCGCAGCACGCCAGGCCTCCCTGTTCATCACCATCTCCCGGAGTTCACTCAGACTCATGTCCATCGAGTCAGTGATGCCAT
>VHQK01013674.1:62863-75763 GCA_006942125.1 Hippotragus niger niger | reverse complement strand
TCTCAAGAGTCTTCTCCAACACCACAGTTCAAAAGCATCAATTCTTTGGTGCTCAGCCTTCTTCACAGTCCAACTCTCACATCCATACATGACCACAGGAAAAACCATAGCCTTGACTAGACGGACCTTAGTAGGCAAAGTAATGTCTCTGCTTTTGAATATGCTATCTAGGTTGGTCATAACTTTTCTTCCAAGGAGTAAGCGTCTTTTAATTTCATGGCTGCAGTCACCATCTGCAGTGATTTCCAATAAATATTCAGGGTTGATTTTCTGTAGGATTGACCCGTTTGAACTCCTTGCTGTCCAAGGGATTCTCAAGAGTCTTCTCCAGCACCACAGTTTGAAAGCATCTTCTTCAGCATTCAGCCTTCTTTATGGTCCAACTCTCACATCTGTGCATGACTACTAGAAAAATCATATCTTTGACTATATGGACCTTTGTCAGTAAGTGCTGTCTTTGCTTTTTAATATACTGTCTAGGTTTATCATAGCTTTTCTTCCAAGAAGCAAGCATCTTTTAACTTCATGCCTGCAGTCACTGTCTGTGGTGATTTTGGAGTCCAAGAAAACAAAATCTGTCACTGCTTCTACTTTTTCCCCTTCTATTTGCCATGAAGTGATGGGATTTTATGCCATGATCTTAAGTTTTCTGAATGTTGAGTTTTAAGCCAACTTTTCCACTCTTCTCTTTCACCTTCATCAAGAAGCACCCAGCAATCTTGATTCCCATCCAGACTGGTATTTCGCATGGTGTACTCTTCACAGAAGTTAAATAAGCAGGGTGACAATATACAGTCTTGACAAACTCCTTTCCCAATTTTGAACCAGTCTGCTGTTCCATGTCTGGTTCTGTTGCTTCTTTACCTACATACAGGTTTCTCAGGAGGCAGGTAAGGTAATCTGGTATTCCCATCTCTGAAAGAATTTTCCAGTTTGTTGCTCTTCACACAGTCAAAGGTTTTAGCATAGACAATGAAGCAGAAGTAGATGTTTATCTGGAATTCTCTTGCTATTTCTATGATCCAGTGGTTGTTGGCAATTTGATCTCTGGTTCCTCTGCCTTTTCTAAATCCAATGTGTACATCCTGAAATTTTCAGTTCACGTACTTGCTAAAGTCTAGCTTGAAGGATTTTGAGCATTGTCTTGCTAGCATGTGAAATGAGTGCAATTGTATGGTAATTTGAACATTTTTTGGCATTGCCCTTCTTTGGGATTGAAATCAAAACTGACCTTAGCCAGAAACAACTTAGCATCTCATAGCTATACTGCTCAATTGAGATACACGAACATGATGCCTACTACCTGTGTTGAGTTCCTTCTATGTTAACTCCTAAGTTGTTGCAAATCTTCTCAGAGTTCCACACCACCAGTGCCAACCCATGAGAAAAGAGTAAAGTAAATGCTGACTTTGTCTTCTGCCTTAGGATGACTTACTGTCTGCTGGTGCTGAGGTTGATTTATTTCTTATCAGCATTCAGAAACTGTCATTTCCTTTTCTACCTGCCAGGCCTAATAATCACTTTTAAAGTCCTGTGTATTATTCATCACACATCTGTTTCTCAGATGTGGGCCTGAAAGCTTGCTGAAGAACTGCTTCCAGCTTTACTCTCTTCTTTCACTGTGGAAAAACTTAGAAGTTTGGCCATACTTTTTGATGGAAGGACAAGGAATTACGTAAATTGCTTGAACTTGATAAGCTTATTTTTAAACTGTACTTTCATTCTTGAAGGATAAAAATGTTCTCATAGAATTTAACAAAGCATCTTATATTATTGAGGTTTTTATTTTATTTATTTATTTTTTTAATATTTGCTGTAGTCACTGTAGATACTTAGCAAAATGTCTCTGCTGCAGTGAGTGGATCTCCAGGATTTAGAGTTTCTGTTGTGGCTTTCACCTGGTGGGGTTACTACAGGATTGGGTCTTTTATCATGAATCCATGTTACAAAATATATATTCAGTTGGGAAATGGTAGTGGTGCCTGGACAGGGGAGTATGAAACATAGAACAGAGGAGAGGGGAATGCTACTCTTGGTTTATCACCTCAATTGGAATGTGAATTCACTGTGTTTTATTATCAGTGGTACCAAAAAAAAAAAAAAAGAGTTTTCACTGACAACAAAGGTCTTAACTGTAACTCATGGAGGATTAGCAAAACTGTTCATTTAAGCCAGGACTTGTACCTCATAAAAATGAATTTGTTCTGACTTGATCCAGTGGTGGTGTTGGAAGGGCCAAGGCTCAGGAGTTCAGACTTGATTATTTTCACACAGAATTTATCCAAATGCCACATAGTCAAGTAAAGTACAAATATGAGATTAAAATGAGCCTGTGCTCTGCTGGCCCTTTGAAGTTTAAGAAATTACTAACCATGTCCATGGTCCCAGGTGCCTAAAGAGATATTCAAACAGCCACAACTGAGTGCATTTGCCAGAGCCGCAAGCAAGTTTACATATTTTATGCCAAAACTTTAATGGCAGAGTCTCCCATCCTGAACTTCAGTGGAAGCTCCCTCTCATCAGTCTTGGTTCTTGTTTTACTCAAATCTTCAACTGGAAAAACAAAAAAGAAAAAAAAAAACCACTTTATTTTAGAGGGCAAAGGACAGAATATTTTTCTCACTCTTGGGTGACTAAGTTCTCATTCAGCATGGGAGAGAATGTTTATTCCAGAACTGCTGGTGGTGGTCTAAAATGACTCCAGAATATTCCACCTACATCTGTGTAAAGGTTTGTGCCATGACCAGATGACAAGGATTGGAAAACAATGAGAGGCATGCCACTCAGCCTGCAGGAGGGTTGTGAGTAGCTGGGGCTGCGTCCTTCTGTGTCTACTTGTCATCTCAGCTCATCATTAGTCTGGCCTCTGAGTTATGCTTGGAGAAGACTGCAGCCACTGAGAATGCTCACAAAGACACCTCCTGCGGTTTTTGTAACTTTGACATGAAGTCTAACTAAATCGTTTACCTAATGGAGGCCACATGTTAGCCTTTCTTGCCTGGGTGTGTACCTCTTCAGCTGTATGGTAGTCAAATTCATCCAAAGATGGGGTTTGCCAAACTGTTATGCTATGAAGGGACAGATACCGTTCTGAGTTTCTCAACCAAAACAAAAATGAATTAATTAATGACTCATGCTTTCCACTCATTTCCTGAGGCACACCCTTTGTTTCTCCTCACTCTTGCCCTTATATCTTACACTCAATCAATTTATTTTCTTGGTATTGTTTATGCTATTCTTCTTGCTTTTCTCACTGCCTCTCCCTTAGTTTTTTATGTATACATATATGTGTGTGTGTGTGTAAAAATCGGGCTTCTCCCCAAGCTTATAATGCCACTCTATTCACTTCATGTTGATTAGTTTGTGTGTTTGGTGTTATTTAATTTTTTAAAACCTTAATTTTAATGTATACTTTTTAGTTTTTTTTCTTTTGATTTCTGGATTGGATTTTGCTTAGAAAGGCCTGCCCTATTATAAAATCAACTTTTGTATTTTCTTCTGCAAATGGAATGAATTTTGATATAAGGGGTGAAGTAGCAATCTAGTTTTGCTTGATTTTCATTTCTCTGAATGGCTGGCTGTTTATCCCAGCGTCATTTATTGCATAGTCCATCTTTCTCTACTGACTCAGGTACCATCTTTATCTGCTGTACTGATTTCCCATGAGGATTTGGTATGGTTCTAGATTCTCTGTGCCAGTCCATAGATCTTCCTAGCTCTACCAGCACCAGTAGTTTTCATCATTCTGGCTTAAATTCATTCTGTTATGCCTTTATCCAATATATTATTGAGGGCCTACTATATAATTGGCATTCTTCTGTGTGTTAGGATTACACTGATGACCATTTTAATCCCTAGTAGTATTTCTTTTCATCTCTCATTACTTTTGTGGATTGGAATTTTTGGTGTAGAAAAAAAATTCCTGGTGTGTATCACTTTTTTGGTTTGTTTATTATCATATAAATTTTAGAATCAGTTTACCATGTTAAAGATAGTCTTCCTGGGATGTTTACTGGGGATGCTTTGAATTTCTATCTTAGTTTAAGGAGAATCGGTATCATTTGAATATTACTGTCAAGAAAATAATTTCCTATTGATTCAAGACTTCTTCTATGTTCCCTTATAGAATTGCAAGCTTTGTTTAGATAGGACCTGCATATTTTTTGTTAAGTTTGTATCTAGGTATTTATTTCTCTTGTTTTTATCATAGATGATATCTTTTCCCCATTATATTTTGTCGTTTACTTCTGTATTGAGAAACTACTGATTGTTGTGAATTATTTAACCAGTCACTGTGTCGATTTCTCTTAGTATAATAGTTTTTAATCAATCCCAATGTTTTCTAGGTGTATATATGTATGTGTGTGTGTGTGTATATATACATATATATATATATATAATGTCTCTTATTTGCAAAAAATTTGTAATTTTACCTATGTTATGCTTTTTATTTTTTTCTCTTGCCTTATTACTTGAGATTGTGATCCCAGTAATGATGTGGAAAATGGTTATCTTTATTCAGTTTCTGATTATAATGGGAACACTTTTAGTACCTTATCATGACAGGGGGTCTTGATTTGAGCTGTGAAACTATTTTTTGCAGAAGAAACTAATTCATTAATTTTTATTTTAAATTTTATTACCATAAAGTTGACTTAATTATTCTCTTTTTGACTATGAATACAGTGGATATATTCATAGATCTTTTTGTCTAAAACATCTTGTCTCTCTTCCATTATATTTTAGGTTAAATCATAAAGAGGTAAATTATGTGGGTGATTGCCACTAATTTAATTCTGTTTTGACTTTTTAAAAAACTGAGTCTGGGATGTTAGTCAAAGAGTTGAATATTTTCCCCTCTTCTTGTTTCCTTTGTCAAAATGAGCAAAAATAGCTTTGTGTGTGTGTATGGATGGATGGATAGATATAGATATATTCTTAAAGCAGCAATAAGATTAAAAATCAAAAGTCACAGTTAAAGATGTGCTGTTTCAAAAGCTTGTCAGTTTAAAATATCCTATTAGAAAGAATTCCACAGGACATCTGGCCCAGATTTGCCTCCCCTATACGTAAGACCCAACAGTTGAGCATGAGTGTTTCAAATGTTTGTTTGCCTTCCTGGATCTAACATCAATAACAAAATTGATTTGAATGATTATTCAATAAGTATTAAACAGATCAGCTGGTCTGACCTTAAACCAAGTCACTTACAGATCTCACTAAGAATTCATTATCCAGTTTCTAAAACCTTGAAAATCAAATGGCAATCCACTCCAGTATTCTTACCTGGAGAATCCCATGGATGGAGGAGCCTGGTAGGCTATGGTCCATAGGGTCACAAAGAGTTGGACACAACTAAAGTGACTTAGCATGTAGGTTAAGGGAGTTAGAGAAGGCAAGGTTCAGAAAAAGAATGAGACCAGCACTTTACAGGAACAGATCAACTTTAATGAGGCGAGAAAGGGCGGCAGTCAGATTAGTGAGGTGCTGCACTAGCCCAAGAAAAAAGTAAGTATATATAGTCTTATATGTAGAAAGCTACTGTTTTAACGGGGCCTGTTCTCCAAAGTTGTTCAGAGTAGTTATCTCTTAAATGGCCAGGGCAAGGAATTTTGGAGATCGGCCAGAGGCTGGACCAGCCAGGAGCTGGGCTCAGCCTTAATGTCCTTTTTTTTCTTTTTCTTTCGGGTGAAAGAGTTCTTTGTTTTGCATAGAATAGTGGGGAGGACCTGGAGGAGAGTTTTAACTCCAGGCTATTTTGAGCCATGTAACTTTCCTTCATAGCATACATGCACACAGAAGGCAATAGAGAGCTTCTATGTAGGACATAAAACAGTAAACTCCCAACAATATTTTTGGGTCATGTCTTCCTAGCTCCCAAGTTTCATTTATGGTGGTTAGTAAGAATCAGTCCTTCTCTTCAAATTCCCTTCTCTATGGTGTCTTCAGAGCAGTACTATTTTCTACTTGGTTCCTCCTTGCTAGTCTGACCCATCAGCCTCTTCCTTCCCCCTTCTGAAAAGCCTGTTTCAGGAAAGGTGAAACTTCCCACCATCCTTGCAAAAGACAGTTTTTCAAGAGGGATAGTTCCTGCCATAATTCTAGCAAATAAAGTCTTTCATCACTTTAAAACTATACTGTTGCTGTCACAGCCACATTTCTACCTCTTAGGTGGGAGTTATCAAAGAGAAAGGAATACTGTGAGCCATCAGAGAAAGGAAGAATTTCAAAGAAGCACCTACTCATGCTCCTTCCTTCCTGGGAGCACTAGAAAGTTTTCATAGGCGACATTTTGAGGGACTGTTTGTATAGAAATTACCCTGATCACATAAAAGCATTCTGTCTATAGGCTACTCACTGGGACAAAGATATAGATTTAGAATATAGCATTCTATTGATACTTTGATCTTTTTTCCCAAACCATTAATGTATTTCTTACAAATCAATGCTGCTGCTGCTGCTGCTGCTAAGTTGCTTCAGTCGTGTTGACTCTGTGTGACCCCATAGACGGCAGCCCACCAGGCTTCGCCGTCCCTGGGATTCTCCAGGCTAGAACACTGGAGTGGGTTCCCATTTCCTTCTCCAGTGTATGAAAGTGAAAAGTGAAAGTGAAGTGGCTCAGTCGTGTCTGACTCTTCACGACCCAATGGACTGCAGCCTACCAGGCTCCTCTGTCCATGGGATTTTCCAGGCAAGAGTACTGGAGTGGGGTGCCATTGCCTTCTCCGCAAATCAATGCTACTTTTATGTAAATCAATAAATGGTTGCTGTAGCTTTGATGCAGAGCCTATTTGAAAATTTCTTGTAAAGTTCTCTGAATTTTAAACAAAAGAGGTAGTTTATGCATCATTTGAACTCTTGGGAACTTAATTGACTTATTTTCCTATCAGGAATTCATAACTGAGGATAAAAGAAATTACAGAGAGAGCCAGGTTGGGTTTTTTGGATCCCATTATATCCAAACAAGACCAGAAGAAAAGAGTATTTTTCTCCCAACACTTCTTCAGATGATGTTTTGTCTACTGCAGAGCAGAAAGGATAAATAAGCTGGGAAAAAATGGCTTAGTGAGGAGTTAGGCTGGAGGAGGTACATTTAGTTGAATAGTGGAGATTGCTTCTTCTTTATCCATTTTAGAGAAGCAATTTCCTTTCTCACTGGAGTTTGGTTACTGAGGAACAAGGCTTCTTAAGCAAGTACCTCACCCACCCCTTCCCCATGAGAGTGACTTCATTATAGGAAAGGTGTTCCATTATGTCACGGTGGGGTTCTCAGTCAAATCCATGATAAGAAGTGGTTTATTACTGCAAAAGGAAAACTGAGCTATTAAGAAGTGAAGCTGGGGACCTCTGAGAGCAAACTTGACTGTTCTCCCAGATATTGTTTATTCCCTTTCAGTTCAGTATAGTTCAGTCGCTCAGCCGTGTCCAACATTTTTTGACTCTATGAACTGCAGCACGCCAGGCCTCCCTGTCCATCACCAACTCCCAGAGTTTACCCCAACTCATGTCCACTAAGTCAGTGATGCTATCCAACCATCTCATCCTCTGTCATCCCCTTCTTCTCCTGCCCTCAATCTTTCCCAGCATCAGGGTCTTTTCAAATGAGTCAGCTCTTTGCATAAGGTGATCAAAGTATTGGAGTTTCAGCTTCAACATCAGTCCTTCCACCTTGCAGTCCAAGGGACTCTCAAGAGGCTTCTCCAACACCACAGTTCAAAAGCATCAATTCTTCGGTGCTCAGCTTTCTTTATAGTGACTTCCCTGGTAGCTCAGATGGTAAAGCATCTGTCTACAATGCGGGAGACCCAGGTTCAATCCCTGGGTTGGGAAGATCCTCTGGAGAAGGAAATGGCAACCCACTCCAGTACTCTTGCCTGGAAAATCCCATGGATGGAGGAGTGTTGTAGGCTACAGTCCATGGGGTCATAAAGAGTCGGACACGACTGAGCGACTTCACTTTCTTTATAGTCCAACTCTCACATCCACACATGACTACTGGATAAACCATAGCCTTGACTAGACGGATCTTTGTTGACAAAGTAATGTCTCTGCTTTTTAATATGCTGTGTAGGTTGGTCATAACTTTCCTTCCAAGGAGTAAGCATCTTTTAATTTCATGGCTGCAATCACCATCTGCAGTGATTTCGGAGCCCCCCCAAATAAAGTTATTCCATTTATGGGAAGCATTTATTTCTGTAACTCCATCAAGGAAGTGAGACTCAGGCTTGACTCTAAATATTGCTTTTTGAACATTAGTCAGTTAAAAAATAGAATCATAGGAATTAAAGGAACTTCCAGGTTGTTTTTTTTTTTTTTTTCAAACATTCCTGTATTTCACAACGGCCTTCCTAAACCCTTCCCCACATGTATCCTGTTTGCCCAAACACTGAGGATGTGATATCTCATGGTCTATTTCAGAGTTCAACATTGTCAAGGTCAGGGAAATACTCCCCAGCCCATCTAAGTGTATTCAGTCCAAGTCTGTGTTTTTTTCTACCCCAATGCTAGAGCTAATAAAATGATCTTGAATTGCAAAAATTTAGCAGAATAAAGGTCTTAAAACTCAAGGGTTTCCCAACCAGAATTCTACTCCAGGCTGATAAAGCACATAGGAGAAAAAGTTTTTGTGGGAGAGGGCAAGAAATTATAAATATTCACTACATGGACAGAGAACAGGCTCATTTAGACTAGTGGTTCACCTCTGCCAGGTTGACTCCTGGTGCCTGGAGAGCTACATATCAGATCACTTGAGCTCCTTATGAAGAATCCAAGTTTACAGACTCCCCTCTCCTACCCTAGATCCTAATTTAGTAGATCCATATTGTCAAGTGCTACTCTGAGTTCAGAATCTGTACTAAACCAACACCCCCTACCCTGGCCAGTGTAGAGAACCTGCCTGTGTATCTAGCCCAGCTCTGCTTCCATGCCTCTAGTAGTGGTGGTGAGCAAGGGGTGGGGTGGGGGCGGGGGTGTCCATTACCTAATGAAGCAAACAATCTCTTTTTCAAGTAGTTTTAATTATTACAAGATTTTCCATGTACTCATTTGAAATCAACCACTCCTTGACTCTTAGTCATTGTTTTCAGTTATATGACATAGAACAGAGAGCAAGCAAATATAAGTCTCTGACAGATTAGCTCTTCAAGGTTTGTTGATCATACATCATGTTTTCTCTCTGTTTTATCTTTTTTCTTTTCTAACAAATAGAATAAAACAAATCATCACTCTCTGAAATCCAAGAAAAAGGAGGGCCTGGAACACTCAGCCAGGACTTTCCAGCCTCATACCATGATCCAGGTCCCCAGTTAATTAGCCAACTCATAGTTCATTTTGAATTCATACTTGCTTGCTCAGAATGACTTTGTAAAAGTCTCCCCTGTCTCACTCTTACTGTGTAATAAAGATCTAGGAAGTCTCAGATTTATCTTAGGTTATCTTTGAACACCTTTGCATCACCCCACATTCCTCTAGCTCTCTCAGCTTCAATGTTTTGAGTCTGAGTGGATATTAGAGCCTCAAGAAGTCCCTTGTTCCTGCAGAACCCTGTAGGACCTGAGCTGAGTCACAAGGTCAATTGGTATAGATTTTACCCAGAATAAGTTGCACATCCCCTTTTTCTATGACTTTTCTTCCTTCTCCCTTCTCTTTTGCCTACCTCTTACTTTCACACCTCAGCATAGATCTTACCTCCTTAAGACAGTGCCCACACTGGGTGAGGTTGCCTACCCCATCATGTATTTCCATAGTATCTGTGTTAATCATAACAGCTACTACATAGCAGGGGCCTCCCAGGTGGGGCTAGTGGTAAAGAACCTGCCTGCTAATGTAGGAGACCTAAGACATGCAAGTTCAATCCTGGGTCAGGAAGATCCGCTGGAAGTGGGCACAACAACCCACTCCAGTATTCTTGCCTGAAGAATCCTATGGACAGAAGAGCCTGGTGGGCTACCATCCACAGGGTTGAAAAGAGTCAGACATGACTGAAGTGATTCAGCACAGCACCACATAACTTGGAAATTATCCAAGTAGTAGTCTGGTGGCTTGTTATTACATTACAAATTAGCTCCTTGAAGACATGGACGTTGTCTTATTTACCTGTGAGCCTTAGATACTTGATAACTGCTCAGTTAATAATTGCTAAATAAATAACTAAATGGATGGATAAATAAATGAATGCGTTGGCCTAAAGAGAAGCTTGAAGAATTCTGAGTGAAGAAAATTTGCCTTCCCCTTTTACTTTTTTGGGTGGTTTCTTAGCCTTTTCTCCAAATGGTTACTTAACAGGTCTCCAGTCTTGCGATGAGGTGGTGTTCATTGCATTTATTTATTTATTCACTTGTTTCCTCCATACATGGAGACTCCCAGGAAATACTGCCAGTAAAGTTCCCAAGCTGATCTAGAAAAGCAGCATGATTAACAATGCATTTAGTTTCTCATCCTTGATACTAAAAGTTGTCCTATTTTCCAGTCAGTAGGTAGGTTGGGAAATTTTTAAAGCTTATCCTAAACTAATCTTGACATTCCTAACCTTAATTAGATATTACAAAGTGTCCTATCTCCTGTCAAAGACACTCCTGTGATGGAGACTGATAGGCAAAATTCCTTCTATTTCTGTGTTGCCTGAAAACTCCCAAACTGTGTAAAGAATCTGGTATTTTCTCATTGGCAAGTGTTCTCCCAACAGCCATGCTCTTCCCAGGGAGCTGCATTCTTCTTTAATGAGTAAAACATTCTTTTAATCATGTTCTGCCAGTGAGTCATTGGGACCCAAAGCAGTTTAGAAGAGAAAGACAGAACTGAAGTTGAGCATGTGATTCTAAATACTTGATTTACATTTTATGTTGTGACTAAGTAGGCTCAAGGCATATTCCGGCAGAAAGCACCGCCTCCACCCAGAAAAATGTAATAGATCTTGGGTCTTTCCTATTTATTCATACCTTTCATGCCTGATATCTCTCTTCCAAAGTAACTTCCATTTAACATTTTCTCATGTTTAAGTGACAGTGCTTAGTAAATTACAGTTTAAAGTGAATTCAAGAGAAGGATAACATACAAGCCAAAAAGTGACATATAGAGAGATTATGAGATAACAAGTAATCTTAGTCTCATTGGGGATTAGTCCCATTACTTCACAGTCTCCTTAGTTAACTCAGAAAATAATCAAACCATACATCTCTAGTTTTACTTCCGAGTTCTTTTTTAGGATAAGACAACATGGTAAACTCAAAAGAATATAGAAAAATCAAATGCTATAAAGTATTCTATGATCTTGTTGCATCTTGTTCTTTGGCTTATAGTCATTGGAACAAATAATTGGCCGTTTGGGGTTTATTTTATTTATTTTTAAATTAATTTTATTGGGGTATAGTTGATTCATATGTTAGTTTCTGCTGTACAGTAAAGTGAACCAGCTATACATATATGTATATCCACTCTTTTTTAGGTTCTATTCCCATATAACTAATTACAGAGTACTGAGTAGAGTTCACTGTGCTATACAGCAGGTCCTTGTTAGGTATCTATTTTATATACAGTAATGCATATACAGCCCCCTCCCTTCTCCCTTGGTAACCATAAGTTTGATTTGTATATCTGTAACTCTATTTTTCTTCTGTATACAGGTTCATTTGTACCATCCTTTAAGATTCCACCTATAAGTGATGGCATATATTTGTCTTTCTCTATCTGACTTACTTTACTCAGTATGACTCTAGGTTCATCCATGTGGCTGCAGTTGACATTACTTTGTTCTTTTTATTCCTGAGTAATATTCCATTGTATATATGTACCATATCTTCTTTATCCATTCCTCCATTAATGGACATTTAGGTTACTTCTATATCCTGGTTATTATAAAGTGCTACAATGAACATTGGAATACATATCTCTTTTTGAATTATGGTTTTCTCAAGATATTTGCCCCAGAGTGGGATTGCTGGATCATATGGTGGCTCTATTTTCAGGTTTTTTTTTTTAAGGAACCTCTATACTGTGGTGGCTGTATACTCCATAGTGGCTGTATCAATTTATATTCCCATCAACAGTGTAGGAGGGTTCCCTTCTCTCCACACCCTCTCCAGCATTCAGTGTTTGTAGATTTGTTTACTTTAAATGTCTGTCTTCCACTAACCTGTAAAGTCTAGGAGGACAGAGGCAGTGTTTGTTTGCCTAGAATCTAAAACCGTGCCCTGTACGTTGTAGGCACCCAGGAGTGATTGATAAATGAATAGAACCAATTACCGGCTGGCATCTACTTGAGAGAAAGCAAGCCCGAAGAGTTCCTTTTAAACCTCTACAGTTATCCCATGGCAGGAGAGAAGGGCAGCTCAAAGAGCTCTACACCACTCTGTCGAGAGGACCCTTCCCGCACCCCCAGTCTTCCTAGCTCCATACTCAATACTTCTCTTCACCTCAACACTACACATGGCCTGAGGACTAAATGCAGGAAGGCACTGTGGTCAGAACTGAGTGTTCTTCTTCACCAAAGAGTCTTTAGGGCTTCAGTTCAGTTCAGTTCAGTCGCTCAGTTGTGTCCGACTCTTTGCAACCTCATGAATCACAGCACGCCAGGCCTCCCTGTTCATCACTATCTCCCGGAGTTCACTCAGACTCACATCCATCGAGTCTGTGATACCATCCAGCCATCTCATCCTCTGTCGTCCCCTTCTCCTCCTGCCCCCAATCCCTCCCAGCATCAGTCTTTTCCAATGAGTCAACTCTTCGCATCAGGTGGCCAAAGTACTGGAGTTTCAGCTTCAGCATCATTCCTTCCAAAGAAATCCCAGGGCTGATCTCCTTCAGAATGGACTGGTTGGATCTCCTTGCAGCCCAAGGGACTCTCAAGAGTCTTCTCCAACACCACACTTCAAAAGCATCAATTCTTCAGTGCTCAGCCTTCTT
>VHQK01013674.1:29159-62843 GCA_006942125.1 Hippotragus niger niger | reverse complement strand
TCAGCCTTCTTCACAGTCCAACTCTCACATCCATACATGACTACGGGAAAAACCATAGCCTTGACTAGACGGACCTTAGTCAGCAAAGTAATGTCTCTGCTTTTGAATATGCTATCTAAGTTGGTCATAACTTTTCTTCCAAGGAGTAAGCGTCTTTTAATCTCATGGCTGCAGTCACCATCTGCAGTGATTTTGGAGCCCCAAAAAATAAAGTCTGACACTGTTTCCACTGTTTCTCCATCTATTTCCCATGAAGTGATGGGACTGGTTGCCATAATCTTCGTTTTCTGAATGTTGAGCTTTAAGCCAACTTTTTCGCTCTCCTCTCTCACTTTCATCAAGAGGTTTTTTAGCTCCTCTTCAGGGCTTACCTTCATGTTATTCCACCTCTCCTCACGTTGCTCCATATTCCCTACTTGAAGTCCTTCTCCAAAGGACTCTCAGTCAGATTCCCCAAACCCTTCTTTTGTACTATGTTCTCACAGTCAAGCCTCAACAAAGTCCTATATACACAACCTCTTTTTCCATTACTCCTTCATTAGCTTGTCCTAATCAAGATCTAGGTCTCCCTTAGAGATATCAATTCTGCCACATCCCGTGCAAGTGAAGGCAATTATTTTTTTCTTCCAACCTTTGTACCATAGTTCTGGAGGTGAATATTTGATTCTTAGTACTTCCAAATATTGTTAACCATTCTCTTTAAACAGTTTTCTGAAAACACCTACCATTAGAGTCTATGCACATCCTCATCTATCTCCTAAGCTGTGGGTCTCCCCCTTTTTTCAATAAAAATTTCAACTTCTGTTTTTCCCCACCCCCACTCCTGTCAGAAATTCTGATGCCTCATCATCCACTGAAATAGTCCATCTTCTACTTGGCCTTTCAGTACCTTGATCTCATTTTCAGTGCTCCTAACCTCATCTCAGTCATTTACTCCTGTCCAAATCAGGACAGGAAACCCAAACGGAGTCACTTATGATAAGCCCCATGTCACCAAGCTGAGATTGAACATATTTGCAGTTTTGACTCTTCCAGAAATGGACTTTTAAGCCAGTAAGTTAAGAATCACTTGATCAGCACTAGTTAGCACTAGTGCCTGACAGACCCTTGCCTATCCCATAAGGGAAAGTGACCACACCACAACCAATCCACTCTTCACTGGTATGACTCTCTTGATCTTGCTCACTTCTGACTACAACAGTCTTTCATTTTATTCAGTTCCTTGGAGCTCCTTTCTATCTTCTAGATTGGATGCTGTCTGACTCATGAATCATTGAGTAAAGCCAATAAGATCTTTAAAGTCTACTCAGTTGAATTTTTTTTAACACTTCCTACACTTATACCCTAGACCATGTATTGGGATGGCCAAAATTTGAATTTTTCCAACCCAATATTTTGCAAGCACTGAATCTCAATCAAACTGTCTGATCACCACTCTTATGTCTCCAGTTCAATTCCTCTAATAGCCCTCCTCTACTCCCCAGGGATCCTTCTCCCAGTCACCCTCTCCACTTCTCACTGCCTATTATCTCCTCCATAGCCTGTCTTCCCTCCTTACCCAAATTAGTTCATTGGTTTATTCTCATAATTACCTCTGGTATATACTTTTAATCCCTTGCCCCTTTAGGTTCTGGTTATGTTTACCAGGTTAAATCCAATTCTCCACCCATTTTTGTTTGCACCTGAGGAGGTGAATATGGTTGGAAAGACTATATAACTAGGCAGACTGATACGTTTAAAATTCAAGAGTATTAAATGACACGAGCTCACTACACTTACTAGCAAGTCTGCTCCTGCTTTCTGGAATCTTTAGTTCTTACCTTTTCCTCTCTTTTCAAATCTATAACAGCTCTATTCTTGCTCCCTCTTGACTGTTTACTGTGCCTGATATTTCACTGCAGAAATAGAGAGTAATCAGATAAAAAGTTCCTCATCTCTTCCCACCCAACCAAATCTCTCTCCTCCCTGTGTCTTTTGTACCCATACAGTCTTGCCTCCCTTCCTATTAAGATGAATGCATTTTCTGTCCCCCTGTTTAAGATCAACCATTCCACCTGTGTCCTGGATCGTTTTTGTTTTGTTTTGTTTTTTCCCCTTTCAATTCATTTAATTTCAACAATCTGTCAAAAAAAAAAAAAGAGCCAATAAACAAATACTGAATTACATTTTGTTGGGTTTTTTAAACCCTCAAACTCCAGACTTATAAAAACAGATTGTGTGTCTTCCACCCTGACCACCCTGCTATTTTTCCACATCACAGGCCACCCATAGATACAAAGCCGGGGTGGTGGGGAGGAGGGGTAGGCAAAGCTGAGACAGTCTACTTGGAACCAGTAGACAGGAGGGTGATGAGGCCTGAGGAAGCACTTATGGACAAAATGTAGTTCACTGTGGGGTTGAAGTTCTTCAGTATAAAGAAGGAAGCAACAATGACCAAGACCAGAAATAGGGTGTTATTATAGAAGATGGAAAATGTTGTAGCTTCATAATCAGCAACTTCATTCTTCTTCCACAAGATTCTTTCATCCTTTTCCTTCTGAGACATCTTTCTATTATCAGCTTCAGAGAGTTTCCGAGTCACTTCTTTGGAGACAGCATCTTCCCTCTTCTATGCTACTTTGTGCCTGAGAACACATTTCACATTTTTGTAAGCAAAGGCTACCAAGTAAGTGCTTACTAGGGTCATCACACTGTACAGAACAGCAGACTGAATAAGATCCATATGCCATATACGCCAATATAACCATATGGGGATGGCGGACACGATGAAGGCGTTCCCGAAGAAAAGCGCCGAGGACTTGGCCGAGAGATTGCGCTGAAATCCTGCAGGAGCAGGTCTTCCTCGGACTGCTGCTTGGGCCTGCCTTTGGGAGCCATGGTGGAATCAGAGCCGCGGGACGGGCGCGGAACCGGGCGCAGAGCAGGGAAGAAGCCACGGTCACCCTGGATCGTTTTTTGATTAATTCACACTGTGGTAGATTGATTGATGCTCTGCTATCTTAAGAGGAAATGATCTTCGTATTGAGACCAAGACATCAAAACCTAAAGATTTTAGCCAAGAAGAATTGTAGGAGAAAATCCTCAGTGGAAATGGGGTTAACTATTTAAACAGACCTTACTCTGATGGCCCAAGTTTCATTTCCTCCTTGAGATTTTGTCATGTTTATTTTCGTAGCCACTACCTTATCCTATACTCAGAGGCCTACTGTTCCCCTAAAATTTTGATCTACTACTGCCACAACCAAAATTAATTTTGGGCTTGGTGTAACTGAAGTATACTGGATTTTCCCAAAGGCCTTTTACTAGAAACTAAAGAAAAATACCTTAATATTTTGTGGCAAAATTTAGGTATAGAAAAGATGTATTTGTTTATTCATTAATTCTTCAGCTATCTATTAAGTCTCCCATTATACTTGGCACTGAGGGTAAAGTCAAAGGTTTTAGCACATGGTATGTATTTGCAGATGGCTCTGAATCTAGGGGAGAAGACAATAAAAAAGAAACAAATAATTGCATAGAATTTAATAATATATAAATGTGGTACAGTGGTTGGACAGATTGGGACTGATTTTCTCTACCTGAAGAAGTTGGGAAGGTGCATTGAGGGGAGGGTATTTAAATTTGGAGAGCATAAGCAGGTCACCGTAGATGGAGTATTGACTTGAGGCGAGAGAGATGAGGAAGGGCCTAGGAAAGCAGACAGGAGCCAGTCTTGGAGCATATTAAACAATACTAAAGGGTTTAGACTTTATCCTGCATATGCAGAAGGAGATTTTGACTTTTTTAAGCATTAAAGTTTACATGTTAGGTAGTTTTCATTTGTACGAAGACTATTTAGGAAGTCAAGTGAGAGAGATGAGGACCTAAACTTAAAATGTTTGACTGACAGTGATTCAGTTGTGTCTGACTCTTTGAGACCCCATAGACTATAGCCTTGCCAGGCTCCTCTGTGCTTGGAATTCTCCAGGCAAGAATACTGGAATGCATTGCTATTTCCTTCTCCAGGTAACATGTTTAGAAGGATGAAGCATTAGGTCCTAAGGAACAGTTGATGGAGAAAGGAATAGTCAAGGATGACTTACCTGTTTCTAATGTGGATGTCTAGAAGAAAAAGGGAAGAACGCAGTATTGAAAGAGATGAATAATTTCTAGTGGAAAGTGTTTTGACTACATCCTTAGTGAGACTAGCATTAGAAGTTAATTTTTTGCCTGCAAAAGAATCGCTTGTGACCTTTTCTCTAAACTGGATTAATGAATGGCACCACCTAAAATCCATTGTGTGTATGTTATTATGATTTTTAAAAACTAAGCAAAACTATTTGTAGGAAAATAAACCCATCCCCATGACACCTGAGCACTTAGTGAAGATATCTGAAGATTCTTTCTAGAGCCTGCATCCAGACAAATACAATTTGAAAAATTCTATTCAAATTCTTTTCTATCAACATTAGTTTAACAATGTTGTCTTTTTAACTCATTACTCCAGGAAAGACACAATAGCCAGGCTTATACAAACATGGTGAAATAAAACTTGCAGAACATGCTCAAAGCTGTTAATTTTCCTGAAATACCAACTAGACATTTCTATGGTCTCAGGATGATTGTTTCCAATGAAGAAAATCAGATCATCTGAAAGATTTTAGCTGTGTCTACCATGATTATATAGATTGGGCTATAAAATTTGTCCTATGGCTACTTATCTTGAATCCCATAACTTGAATCTGATAGACAGGTATATGCTATCTGCCTATCCATTCATGCTATTACCTACCCTTTATTAGGGAGATAGAAGGTGTTATATAAATGATAAACTCCATAGGAATCAATTCTCTGCTAAGTCACTTCAGTTGTGTCCGACTCTGTGCAGCCCCATAGATGGCAGCCCACCAGGCTCCCCGTCCCTGGGATTCTCCAGGCAAGAACACTGGAGTGGGTTGCCATTTCCTTCTCCAATGTATGAAAGCGAAAAGTGAAAGGGAAGTTGCTCAGTCATGTCCAACTCTTTGTGACCCCATGGACCGCAGCCTACCAGGCTCCTCTGTCCATGGGATTTTCCAGGCAAGAGTACTGGAGTGGGGTGCCATCACCTTCTCCAAGGAATCAATTAGAAGTATGAATAAAAATGAAAAAGTGAAGTGGCTATAAAGTCCTTTAAAATTTTTAGGTGGTAAAATTATAAAATAACATTAATAATAGTGCTTACTCTTTTCCAGGCAGTATTCAATGCTGTGCCTCTATGATCTTATTTAATCCTCTCTATGAGCCCATGGGCTAAGCACTATAACATCAGCTTTACGCACAAAAAGTTGGATTTAGTGAGATTAAGTAACTCATTCAAAGAAGCAGTCAATATGCAGAACTGTGATTTAACTCAAGGGTCAGTGGAAACCCCAAGAGTTTGAGAAGAATGGACTTGAACCCAAGTCTTTGTTCCAGATTTGCGGTGTTGAACTATACCTAAGACTAATCTTAGGGCAATGATGTCAGCCTCCAGTAAGCAGGGCAGAGACAAAGACATCAAGAAGATGTTTGTTATTTAGCATTCTTTAAGAGGTACAGGGACAGGGGAGCCTGGTAGGCTACCATCTATAGGGTTGCACAGAGCCGGACATGACTGAAGCGATTTAGCAGCAGCAGCAGCAAGAGGTACACACAAACACACACACACACACACACACACACAGATACAGTTTTTTCCTAGGAAATCTGGCAACCCTAAATTCTGACCACGAGTTAGGCCTCTGTATGACAAATGCTGGTCCTAATGTACAAAAAGATAGGATGCTTAAGTGTGATGTTTTCAAAGACTTTGCTTACATAATCTCTAAAAGGCCTTTGTAAAGTGATCTAGAGCCATATAGTTACCTCTCACACTCTTAAATTACCAGATAAAATTCTTCATTTAAATTTAAATAATTGCTAAGTATGAAATTTCCAGTGTCCTATAAAGATTGGCGTGAAGTGCTCAGTTACTCAGCCATGTCCTATTCTTTGTGACACTGTGGACTATAGCCCGCCAGGCTCCTCTGTCCATGGAATTTCTCAGGCAAGAATGCTAGATCAGGTTGCCATTTCCTTCTCCAGGGAATCTTTCCAACCCTGAGATCAAACCTGTGTCTCTTGTGGCTCCTGCTTTGTCAGATCCTCCTGGATTCTTTACCACTGTGCAACCTGGGAAGCATTACTTATAATTAAACTGTGAAATCATTCTTTTAAGTATATTCAGTGAAATGTAAATATCATAGTGGTTTGATACTGTCACCCACATTGAAATAGATGATCATGTTCTATGATACATGAAAGTTTTGTAATCTTTGAATTAATAATTCCTTTCTTACTGTTTTATCCTCATGTAACCTATTTTAGCTTTGAAGGTCTCTCATTGATTACCCTATCATTTTTTTTTTTGTAGCAAATAGATATATATACACAGAAATTTCACTACTTAAAAACTTTCCTATAATTACCATACAGTTTATTAGTACAGAATGGTTGAGACATGAATATACAACATGTGGAACGCAATGTAATTGGACAAAATTTTGAACATTTTTACTTTTAAAAAGGGCTTCCCAGGTGACTTTAGTGGTAAAGAACCCATCTGCCAATGCAAGAGACATAAGAGATGTGTGTTTGATCCCTGGGCTGGGAAGATCCCCTGGAGAAGGAAATGGGAACCCACTTCAGTATTCTTACCTGGAGGATTTCATGGACAGGGAAACCTGGCAGGCTATAGTCCATAGAGTTGCAAACAGTCAGACATGACTGAAGAGACTTAGCATGCACTTAAAAAAAAAAAAAAGTAAATGGGAGTTTTTTTATCCAATTGTTTCAGATATTCTGTTCATAGACAGATTTCTCAATACTAGAATGAGACAAAGTTCATTAATTTACTCTTATTTTTTGTTTGTAAATATATAAGCACTGGGAAATCTTTTTCACATGATTATGTAGAAATGTCATTCAATTAATAATCCTCCTTTTGTGTTAAATGCCAATGTTTATATCAGGACATTAAATAAGAAACAATTTATCATGTTCTCTTCAGCAGCAGCTGCTGCTGCTACTGCTAAGTCGCTTGAGTTGTGTTCAACTCTGTGCGACCCCATAGACGGAAGCCCACCAGGCTCCCCTGTCCCTGGGATTCTCCAGGCAAGAACACTGGAGTGGATTGCCATTTCCTTCTCCAATGCATGAAAGTGGAAAGTGAAAAGTAAAAGTGAAGTCGCTCAGTCGTGTCTGACTCTTCGTGACCCCATGGACTGCAGCCTACCAGGCTCCTCTGTCCATGGGATTTTCCAGGCAAGAGTACTGGAGTGGCACATATACTAAAATAAACTATTTAGTGATCTATCAGCTGACAGATTGGTTAAGTCTTCCTCCAATTTTGAAAAACTCAAAAAGCTGAAAACCATCCAACTTGCAACAGATCTGTCATAAACAGAGTCATCTGCTTTCTCAACACCAGCATCACTATTTTCAAATGTCTCTTTAATTGTCACCCAGTAGTTTTTTATACTCTGGAGCAATGAGCCAAAGCAACTTTTGGATGGATAATGGGTGGTTCTTTTGCAAAGTGGACAAATTTATTATGAAGAGGTAGATGGGAAAGAAAAAACTACGCTTTTTCATAAGCATTTTATGGAAGCTGAGAATAAATTAATGCCTTGAAACCATGTACATCTGCATATCCTCAGAAAGTCTTCAGATACCATCAGAATCTAGGCAACACTTTGAATCCCACTGCTTTAGTGCCCATGCTTGTATACATGGAAATCATGGTATTTGGGGTCATCTCATGGACAGAGGAGCCTGGTAGGCTGCAGTCCATGGGGTCACGAAGAGTCGGACACGACTGAGCGACTTTCACTTTTCCCTTTCATGCATTGGAGAAGGCAATGGCAACCCACTCCAGCGCTCTTGCCTGGAGAATCCCAGGGATGGCGGAGCCTGGTGGGCTTCCGTCTGTGGGTTCGCACAGAGTTGGACATGACTGAAGTGACTTAGCAGCAGCAGGGTTGTCTTTATTCCTGAGTGATAGCTGAGTACCCAATTAACGTGGTTTGAAGTGTATGTGTGTAAATTGCTTCAGTCATGTCCAACTCTTTGTGACCCTATGGACTGTAGCCTGCCAGATTCCTCTGTCCATGGGATTCTCCAGGCAAGAATACTGGAGTTGCCAAGCCCTCCTTCAGGGGATGGAACTTGCATCTCTTGCATCTCCTATATTGGCAGGCGGGTTCTTTACCACTGGCACCACCTGGGAAGCCCCAGTTTGAAGGGTACCAGAATGTTTTCTGGATTCTAAAATTCCCCCAAAGCAGTGGTTACTGTTACACCTCTGAACAAAAACCTCTCAAGTACGGAACTGAAACTGACTGGAAGCAGTAATAGATAGTGTTTACTGAGTATGTATTATGTGCCAGACATTTAAAATTTTTGCATAAACTTAATACTACTTACAACCCTATGAAGTAGATGCTATTAGCCCTAGTGTACAAACGAAGAAAATTAAGGCACAGTAAAGTTAAATAACTTGCCCCTGGTTTCACCATTAGTTGGTAGAGCTGGCCTGCAAACCAGGCAGTTTGTCTCTGAAAGCTACTAAGTTTAACCACTAGACTAAAAAACTCTCAATATTATTCCTATCTTTACACACTAGATTTCTGGGGTTAATTTTCTAGACATATTTTGGGGCTTTGAGAATAAGGGGCAGAGGACAGATCTGGGTTTGGGTGTTTGTTTTTTGGAGGGAACTATAGGTAATGCAGATGACACCACCCTTATGGCAGAAAGCGAAGAGGAACTAAAAAGCCTCTTGATGAAAGTGAAAGAGGAGAGTGAAAAAGTTGGCTTAAAGCTCAACATTCAGAAAATGAAGATTATGGCATCCAGTCATATCACTTCATGGGAAATAGATGGGGAAACAGTGGAAACAGTGTCAGACTTTATTTTGGGGGGCTCCAAAATCACTACAGATGGTGACTGCAGCCATGAAATTAAAAGATGCTTACTCCGTGGAAGAAAAGTTACGACCAACCTAGATAGCATATTCAAAAGCAGAGACATTACTTTGCCAACTAAGTTCCGTCTAGTCAAGGCTATGGTTTTTCCTGTGGTCATGTATGGATGTAAGAGTTGGACTGTGAAGAAGGTTGAGCGCTGAATAATTGATGCTTTTGAACTGTGGTGTTGGAGAAGACTCTTGAGAGTCCCTTGGACTGCAAGGAGATCCAACCAGTCCATTCTGAAGGAGATCAGCCCTGGGTGTTCTTTGGAAGGAATGATGCTAAAGCTGAAGCTCCAGTACTTTGGCCACGTCATGGGAAGAGTTGACTCATTGGAAAAGACTCTGATGCTGGGAGGGATTGGGGGCAGGAGGAGAAGGGGACAACAGAGGATGAGATGGCTGGATGGCATCACTGACTCGATGGACGTGAGTCTGAGTGAACTCCGGGAGTTGGTGATGGACAGGAAGGCCTGGCGTGCTGCGATTCATGGGGTCGCAAAGAGTCGGACACAACTGAGCGACTGAACTGAACTGATAGGTAATGCTACAGAATGGAAGTCTGAGTGCAGTCTTTCAGCAAGGGCTGTGGACAACTAAATGGATGACTGAAGGTATTGAGTCTTGGGAAGGAAAGACGGAGGTTCAGAAGCAGGGAAAGCAGTCTTCAGAGAGAAAAAAGAGATAATGACTTTGTCATAATGGTTCTCTGCCTGGCCCCACCAGGAATTTGTTACGCTAAGCAGAGTGATAGTCCATTTGGTCAGTGACAGATGTTGACTATCTTGTGCATCTAGCTGTATGTGGGAAACCTACAGGAAAGCCTGTAATGCTAGTTACTTCATTCACTGGACACTTGCTTATTGATTACAGCCTCTGTGCATAGACAGTAGCATATTCAAGATGTGCCAAATAAATAAATAAATAAATCAGGATTATAAATGCCTTAGATCATAAAGTGTGATAATCACGGTAAATTCCTAAATCAGGAATGTTTCTGTCTTAATTTCAAATTGTTCCATTCTACTTGCCAGTAGCAAGTTTAAAACAAGCCAGGAAGGACCTAGGTAGATTAGATCACCTCGTACTTTGGGATGAATATTGAAAAACACAAACCTTAGGGCATGCCTTGGAGGTCAGAAAGTCAGCATTTGTGAGAACGAGAGAAGAAACAATTCCCAAGGTCTTGGCAGAAAATGTTTTCGGCCATCTGGAATCACAGTTCTGCTGTTTGCAGCATTGTATTTAACCCTCTATTAAAGTGTGGTTATTGTTTAGATGGAAAAGAAGATAAGCAGACTAATTAGCAACCGACCAGGGAGACTTGTGGGTTAGCATTTGAGTTTGTACCTAGAAAGAAACGAGAGGTTTGACAAGCTGCCTTTCAGGTTCCCTGCTCTTTGTTCCTGGAAACCTCTTTTTGAGGGCCAGAATATTATAACAAGATTTGCTGATAAAGAGCCATCAAAGTCAAAGAACCAGAATAGATGATTAAATGTTAAACCTACCTAGAAAGTACATCAAGTAAGAAGGAATTCTTGCCTTTATTGGTAACCATACTGAAATCCTTAAAAGTCTAGAAAACCCCAAGTTAACTGAATTATCCCTGGTCATTGTGTACACTTCTGTAAAAGTTGGCAGAGGATTTAGGACATAACTAAAGTGAGTCTTAATCCGTATGTTCTAAATATGAGTCAACTCTGACAAAGCTGTCAACACCCTAACTGTGTTATTCTGGGCACAGGACCAAAATAAGGAGAACGACAGCATTGTGTACATGAAACAGTCAAGCCACTTGTTAAATGTTCGGTTTTCCTCTGGAATTTACATTTTAAGAGGGATGTTGATCAACTGGGGGCTTCCCAGGTGGCACAGTGGTAAAGAATCTGCCTGCCAATGCAGGAGACACAGGTTTGA
This sequence comes from Hippotragus niger niger, assembly GCA_006942125.1. NCBI lineage: Eukaryota > Metazoa > Chordata > Mammalia > Artiodactyla > Bovidae > Hippotragus > Hippotragus niger. Next base: position 51,919 of record VHQK01013674.1, on the reverse strand, counting down.
TCCCTGGGTCTGGAAGATCCCCTGGAGGAGGAAATGGCAACCCACTCCAGTATTCTTACCTGGAAAATTCCATGAATAGAGCAACCTGGTAGGCTATAGTCCATAGGGTCACAAAAAGTTGGACACAACTGATCACACAAGCACGCACATTGATCAATTGGCGCATATATAAAGGAATAGAACGATAATGATAGGGTCTTGGAAACTGCACAAAAGAGACAGCTAATGACTAATGAGAAAACTTGATCTGGAAAGAGAAAAAGGAAGAAGGCATGTGATTTCATGTTTGAAGGAATGTCATGTGGGAAAGGGGACAGACTCATTTGTGTTGACCTATATAGCAGGCGGATAGAAAAGATTTAAAGAGGCAGATTTAAAGACATGTTTGGAAAGAATTATCTTATAATTCAAACTTTTCAATTGTGGATCGGGTTGTCTAGTGAAGTAAGGGGCTGGAAATTATCAAGGAAAAGCTGTCATGGATATTACAGAATATTGCAGGGGTTTCTGTACTGGGTGACTTACATAGCACTGGCTCTTGAAACCTGGAACCTCTGCCTTCAAACCATTTATTTCTGACACAGATTTTTAAAATGAAAATTGCACTTGGAAACTCACTGTGTTTTTCTTTTTTTACCTTAAAGATAAGCCCACTGCATGAGCCAAGTAAATCTGCTTGCTTACTGGGTTACACTTACTTATTAGAGAATATGAATATGGTTTGCAAATTAGCCTTCTATGGAAGGTGGGGGAGATGTTGCCTAAATTTGAATCATCTGTCATACAACATTCCAGGGCCCAAAGACTTCACAGTGAGCAAAAGGAAGTGGTTGATACTTTTCTTCAAAAACAAGACTTTTTTTCTGCTTGGTGGTTGGAAAGAATCCCTGCTCTGTGAAAGGATAATAAACTTTTAATACTCCTTTGCACACAAATATTCTATATTAAAAATATGTCTAGACTTCCCCTGAAGAGAAAAAGTTAAAATTTTACATAACCTCCTCCTCCTTCTGCCTCTGTAACTCAGCTTGCCCCTTGCAAAGTCTAGATCACGTAGGTCACGTAGTCTCAGAAAGTGGGGACTTGCAATAGTAGGAACTGGAGTTTATCTCACTCACCCCTGTCCTGCTCTTCGCAGTTGCCCAGCCCCTGCAAACCTGCTTAATCATGCTGGTCCAGGCCAGGCATCCTCCTCACCATCTTGACTGCTATTCCCATGTGTGAGAAACCCAGCCTATTAACAGCTAGTGCTGCCCACTACAGCCTGTCTATAAAAACTCTGTAATCCCTTTGTTCAGGGCTCAGAGCTTGGAGTGTTAACTCCTTTGGGCCCGCCAGCGTAAAAAACCCGAGTTCTCTGACTCTCAGAGTGTGGTGCTTGGTGTCTCGAGTACTGGTTTCTGTAACACCCCTAACTAATTCAGATTTTATAACATGAAAGTAGCTAATGATTCAAGTTTACTAGCACCTTATAAATGATTAGTTTTTTTTTAAAGAAAACTTTATATACTATTATTCTTCAAAATATTTTATGGCATATGCATTTATTCACTTTTATATATTCATAAATGTTTATTATCCTATTACATCTAGAAATACAGGAATGAACAAGACAAAAAATTCCCCTGTTTTTTGGGAACTTAGATTCTAAATGAGAGGTAACAGAAGAAAAACAAAGTCCTTGAGAAACAACATGCAGAAAAGTGAATGGATAAATATATAGATGGATACATGTGCTTAGCTAGTTTTAAATGCTACATAAAGAGTATAATAGCAGCTGTGTGAGGATTGCTAACTGAGTATATGCTTATGTTTCCTGAAAAAGTTAATGTTTGACTTGAGACCTAAATAAACAGAGAAAGTGAAGGTCATTCAGTCATATCCAACTCTTTGTGACCCCATGGACTGTAGTCCACAAGGCTCCTCTGTGCATAGGATTCTCCAGGCGAGAATACTGGAGTGGGTAGTCGTTCTCGTCTCCAGGGGATCTTCCCAACCCAGGGATCAAACCTGGGTCTCCTGCATTGCAAGCAGATTCTTTACCATCTGAGCCACAAAAACCATGTGAAAATATGGAGAGGACCTTTCTAGGCAAGTGAGCAGCAAGTGCAAAGACACCGTGGTGAGAAGGAGACCGACTTGTTGAGGAAAAGCAAGACCGTGGTGACCAGAGGATAGTGCCTTGAAAGGGAAAATAGTGGCAGAAGAAGCAAGAAGGTACAGGGGAGCCTGAAGACTCTTGCAGGCTTTTGAAATAAATTTAGGGTTTATTTCAAGCACATTTAAAGTAATTAAGAGAGTTTTAAGGAAGGAAGTATGTAATACAATGAGATATTCTTTTTGAAGGAATCTTTTGGCTTCTGTATAGCAAGTAGATTGGAAGGAGGTGAGTGAGAGCCAGAACAAGGTTTATTAGGCCACCATGCAAACATGTAAAAATAAAAATAAGCTCCCCAAATGAATGTTAGACCAGTTGTTAATAAGAACTATCATAATAATGTCCTCATAGAATAAATACATATTTATTGATGAGTTAAGTGTCTGGGACTGAAGCCAAGCTCCTTGTTCTTGCCTTGAATTGTGTTCTTTTTATTTGGCTCCCGGGTAATGAAATTACAAGCACTATGTACACTCATTGGAGAAGGCAATGGCACCCCACTCCAGGACTCTTGCCTGGAAAATCCCATGGATGGAGGAGCCTGGTGGGCTGCCGTCTGTGGGGTCGCACAGAGTCGGACACGACTGAAGCGACTTAGCAGCAGCATGTACACTCATATTTTGGAAGACTGTGAGAGGACTTATGTTCAAAATAGGAACATGTATATCTCCAACAGATAGCTGTTTAACTGAAAGAAAATCCATGGATACAGAGGAGATAGAAGAGGTTGGTGGAAAGCAAAGCAGAAAGACACTCAAGGGTCATGGTCCTTTTAGCCCCCTGATGCTAACAATGCTTATGTTGCTTTAATTATGTAACCTCAAGGCAGCTTCTATATCCTGTCATAACATTGCCTCCAGGCTCTCTGTACCTCTTCTGAAGGCTCTATGCTGACTGGTTGGGTTTGAGCTTCACAGCAGGCTTACATCTAGTGCTTCTTGCCAGAGCAATGGTTTTCAAGTTCTAGCATGCGTCAGCATCACCTGCAGGTTTATTAAAACAGACTACTGGACTCCACCCCTAGAAGTTCTGGTTCATCAGGTGGGTCCCAGGAACCAACATTTCTGTGCATTTCCGGGTGACACTGATGCTTCAGGTCTAGAAATCATGCTTTGAGAATCTCTAGCCTTTAGGCATAGGGTGTAGGTGAGGAATGAGATAGAGAATGACAGTGATTAGAGAAAACCCCTGTTTACAGCACCTGTGCAATAGATACATATAAGATAAAACCAAATTAACTTGAACCTCAAAGGTATCTTAAGTGGGGAAAATGTCAAAAGGAGGAATTTACAGCTGAGAGAACAGAATACAGCTGGGAGAACGGTTTTACTCTTTGCTTGAAGATGGTAGTGGAGCTGAGAGCTTAGGGTTCTAGAATAATTGCATGGAATCAAACTGCTTGTGACTTTGAGTTAGAAATGTTAGGATCGTCTCTCTCTTTCTTCTGGCCCAGTAGTTCTCAGCCTTTGCTATTCATTGGAACAACTTTTTTTAAAGCCTTTCTATTTTGCACTGAGGTATAGCCAATTAACAATGTTATGATAGTTGCAACGATAGTTTCAGGTAAAGAGCTAAGAGACTCAGCCTTATATATACAGGTATCTATTCTTCCCCAAATTCCCCTCCCTTCTAGGCTGCCATGTAACATTGAGCAGAATTCCCTGTGCTATATAGTAGGTCTTTGTTGGTTATCCGTTTTATATAGCAGTGTGTACCTGTCCATCTCAAACTCCCTAACTATCCCTTCCCCACACCCTTCCCCTAGCAGCCATAAGTACCACATCTTTTTTATCCATTCCTTTGTCTATGGACATCTAGTTTGTTTTTGGAAAACACTGATGCTTGGATTCCATGCACAGAAATTCTGATTTAACAGGTTGAGGATGTAACCTGAGCATCAGAATATTAAAGTGCTTTCCATGTCATTGTGCAGCCAGTGTTCCAGCTTCTGCCTCTTTCTGTTTGCAATCACTGGCTGTCTTTACTCTGGTCCAATTCTTCATTTCCCAATGTGGAACAAGGTTGGCTTAGTCCTACTATTATTATTCATCACTGTCAGCCTAAGAACAGGGAAAAACAGCCAGAAAGAGGAACTCAGGTGCAACTGGACCAACTGGATCAGAAGTGGCTCTCAGTTAGTGGGTCTAGAAAGTAAGGTATTTTTAGATATTGGAGGAGGGGTCACTTAAAAACTTTATACAATTAACTGTTCAAATTATCATTTTATAAAAACTGATAGCAGCTTATGCTGTATAACACAGGGAGCCCAGCCCGGTGCTCTGTGATGACCTAGAGGGCTTGGATGGGAGAGGTGGGAGGGAGGCTCAAGAGAAAAGGGATATATATATGTATTGCTGTTGTTTAGTGACTAAGTTGTGTCCAACTCTGCTACCCTATGGACTGCAGCATGCCAGGCTTCCCTGTCCTTCACTATTTCCTGGAGTTTGTGAAAACTCATCTCTATTGAGTTGGTGATGCTATCTAATCATCTCATCCTCTGTCACCCTCTTCTCTCACTCTCAATCTTTCCCAGCATCAGGGTCTTTTCCAGTGAGTCAGCTCTTCACATCAGGTGGCCAAAGTACAGGAGCTTCAACTTCAGCATCAGCCCTTCCAATGAATATTCAGGACTGGTTTCCTTTAGGATTGACTGGTTTGATCTCCTTGCTGTCCAAGGGACTTTCATGAATCTTCTCTAGCACCACAGTTTGAAAGTATCAATTCTTAGGCACTCAGCCTTCTTTATGGTCCAACTGTCACATCCATACATGACTACTGGAAAAACCATAGCTTTGACTATACAGAACTTTGTTGGCAAAGTGATGTCTCTGCTTTTATACTTATGGCTGATTTCTGTTTAGTCGCTCGGTCATGTTTGACTCTTTGTGACCCTGTCCATGGAATTTTTCAGGCAAGAATACTGGAGTAGGTTGCCATTTCCTCCTCCAGGGGGTTTTCCTGACCCAGGGATTGAAACCATCTCTTCTGTGTCTCCTGCATTGCAGGAAGATTCTTTACCCAGTGAGCTATCACATTGTTGTATGGCAAAAACCATCATGACATTGTAAAGCAATTACACTCTAATTAAAATTTTTAAAAAATGATAGCAGCTTAGAATTCTTTTAAAAATAATTATTTTCTGCTCTTAACATAGGTCATTAATTTTTTTTTTTCAGTTGCCTTAGAGGCCCTGTTTTCAGGTGTATTCTTAACTTATTGTAGTAGAGAGCATTTGATTTTTGTTTCCCCTGTGTCATCACTTTTTCTAGCAAACCATTTGTAACATTTATATTTTGTTAGTCTATCCTTGTCAGATTTCAGGCAACCTGAGAGACGGAAGGAAGCGGATAATAGGGAATCATCAAGACCTGGAAGCCCTCGTGGACTCAGGCTGTGGTTAGGGTGCTTGCTAGAAATACACCAGAGAATGGAGGGTGAGTCATCACTAAGCTAAAACATGTTAGCTAGATAGCCATCAGAAGGATTTCCTGTTTGCCTCTGTGGGATGCAAATGAGAAATTCATCTTTTCATCTGATTTTACACATTTTTATTGCAAATGACTCCATAGATGGTAGGTCTCTTAGCCCTCTACAGAAGGCTCTTGCCCTGTTCATCCAAATACAGAAAGAAAGATGGGCCTTAGGATCATCCTTGATTGAGTCACTCTTAATGGATGAGTTTGACACAAGAAAGTGCCTTTGAGTGGAGAAAATTGCCAGGCCTCCCCCATGGGGAACCTGGATTGGGAAAGACTGCTCTGTGCCCTTCTGCTGGGTCCTGCAGTCCTCAGAGGTTCACAGCGGGGGAGAGAAGAGCACAGTTAGTTACAAAAAAGACAGTCAATGCCACATTCAGAGATGCAGCTTTCTGAGCCCCACAGAGTACCAAGTCATTAAGATTCAGATCACACAGATTTCTCTGTCCAACATGCCTCAGAAATACATCAGATTTACTGATCTATCCTGGAAAAATGAGATGATTTAGACCTCTATTGACTTTTCAAATGAGATTCATATGCCATAAAAATCAGTTTTAAAGTGTACAGATAGTTTTTAATATTTTCCTCATGTTGTGCAAGTGTCAGCACTATAATTCCAAAATATTTTCATCACCCTCTAAAGAAACTCCTATTCTCTCTCCCCTACACTCCCAGGAAACCACTAATATACTTTCTCTCCCTGTGGATTTGCCTAGTGTGGAAATGTCATACACATAGAATTGTACAATCTGTAGCCTTTCGTAACTTTTGTAACTGGCTTCTTTGGCTTAGCTTGGGATGTTTTCAAGGATCGTCTGTATTGCAACATGTATCAGTATTTCATTCCTTTTTATGGCTAAGTAAAAATCCATTGAAGAATATACCACATTTTTTTTTTATTCACACATCAGTTGATGATTATTTTGCTACCATTTTTTGGCTATTATGTGTAATGCTGCCATGAATATTTGTGTACACATTTTGTTTGTTTTCCTTTCTCTTGGGCATACATTAGAAGTGTAATTGCAAGAGTATATGGTTCAGTTCAGTTCAGTTCAGTCGCTCAGTCGTGTCCGACTCTTTGCAACCCCGTGAATCACAGCACACCAGGCCTCCTTGTCCATCACCAACTCCTGGAGTTCACTCAGATTCATGTCCATCGAGTCAGTGATGCCATCCAGTCATCTCATTCTCTGTCGTCCCCTTCTCCTCCTGCCCCCAATCCCTCCCTACTCTATGTTTAATTTTTGAGGAACTCAGACTATTTTCCAAAGTGGCTGTACCCTTTCACATCCCACTAGCAATGTACGAGAGCTCTAGTTTCTCCACATCCTTGCCAACCCTGGTTGCTACTGTGTGTTTTAGATTATAACCATCCTAGTATATGTGGAAGTGGCAGCCAAGTGTGGTTTTGATGGCATTTCATTAACGACAGATGATGTTGAACTTGTTGGCCATTTATATATCTTTAGAGAAATGTCCACTTAAATTCTATCTTTAGAGAAATGTCCACTTAAATTCTTTGTCTGTTTTTAAATTGAGTTCTTTTTATTGTTGAGTTGTAAGTGTTCTTTATATATTCTGGGTGCAGGTATCTTGTAATATCTGCAAATATTTTCTCTCATTCTGTGGCTTGTACTCAATTTTTTGGTGGTATTATTTGCAGCACAAAGTTTTTTTTTTTTTTTTTCTTCACTTTTGATGTAGTCCTTTTTCCTCCTCTCTTCCTTTGTCACTTGTGATCTTGATGTCATATCTAAGAATCTACTTTCTAACCCAAAGTCATGAAGATTTACTTCAATTTTTGGTCTCGGAGTTTTGTTTTCACTTTGACATGTGAGTATATGATCTGCTTTAAGTTAATTTCAATGTATAATGTGAGTTAGAGATCACCTTCATTCTTTTTGCTGAAAATCTATCTACTACAAATGTATTGACTTATACCTGGGTCCTTTGCCTTTCTGTATGATTTTTAGGATTAGCTTGTCAATTAATGCAAAAAAGGAGCTGAAATTTTAATAATTCTTTGCTTTTTCTCTTTGCTACCATATCTCTCTGATGCTTTGAAAATGATTTTTTAATAATGTATCCAACATTTCCTAATTTTCACCATGAGGGCTTTGTCTTGCCTTGATCTATTACATCTTTCTTAAAAGTAAAAGTTCTCAGCTTATTTTTGTGGCTATATTGGTATCTCTCACATACAATGATCCTGATACAGGAGTGTTTGCATTTAAAATATAAATACGCCCTATATTTGAGTCATGTGTCTTCATCTAGAATGTGAAAAAGATATGTCTCTTCTACATTTACTTCTTGTAGGGAAGCCTTTTTTTACTGCTTTTTCCTGACAGATATAACCATGAATGACATTTCTTCTTCTCATTTACACATATGATTTAATCATTTTTCATTTTTGCTCTTCTTTGGGTCATAAAATCCCTATCTTTCTGACTATCAGAAATAACCAGTTTTTTTCTCAATAGGAAAAAGATGTTAGAGGAAATGAAGTTTTGAAAGGGGAGCAGTTGCTAGTTTCAGGTTCTGAATGTCATTCTCATTCTGAGAGTAAGATTTCTTAAGCCTTAGGTTTCCTTCTATTCTCCCCATCATGAAAGAACTGCAATTCAACAGCAATCTTTGCATGATGCTATTTAACATGTACAGAGCTGTCTTTGAGTCCTTCCAACCATGTGATCACCCTCAAACATATTTTTCAAACATAGTTTTAAATAGGATAAATTGTGGAAAACCGCAGAAGGAACAATCTCAACAACCTCACACATTTTCTACGGTTCTTTTATTCAAGCTTTCCTTTTGAATTCAAGTATTTTCCCCACAATTCCCCCTATAAAATCAAATGTAGTTAATATGTTTAAATAGTAGGCTTGTTATATTATCAAATTATTTTTAAACTTATTCATTTAATGGTTTGTTAACATGTACATGCTTTATTTCAACAAATGTTTATTGAGCTCTAGACCCTGAGACACTTGTGATTCAAAGATGAATAAAATTTAGATCCTGCCCATGAAGAGTTAAAAATTTAGTGGGAGTGGGAATAAATAGACCAAAAAACATACGATTTTAAAATAATTTAGAGAAGTCAGTGATATTACAAGGTGTTGTGGATCACTGCTGAAGGATAGGAGTTGTTGTTGTTGTTCAGTCACTTAGTTGTGTCTGACTCTTTGCAACCCCATGGACTGCAGCAAGCTAGGTTTCCCTGTCCTTCACTATCTCCTGGAGTTTGCTCAAATTCATATCCATTGAGTCATCTCACCCTCTGCAGCCCCCTTTTCCTCCTGCCTTCAATCTTTCCCAGCATCAGGGTCTTTTCCAATGAGCTGGCTCTTTGCATCAGGTGGCCAAAGTACTGGAGCTTCAGCTTCAGCATCAGTCTTTTCAATGAATATTCAGAGTTGATTTCCTTTAGGTTTGACTAGTGTGATCTCCTTGCAGTCCAAGGGACTCTCCAGAGTCTTTTCCAACACCACAGTTCAAAACCATCAATTCCTCGGTGCTCAGCCTTCTTTGACTACTAGAAAAATCATAGCTTTGACTATAGGGCAATTTTAAAATAGTTCAGGGAAGTCAGTGATAGTACAAGGTGTTGTGAATCATTGAAGGACAGGAGTACTAAGGTGAAAAGAGAACCATGAGGCATTAAGGCCTTGGAAGGAGAGGAAGGTAGAAGCTAGAAAGGACCAGAATATTCCTGACCGTAAAACTTAAGGGGAAGTAGATTCTGTTATCATTGGATGGATACCTGGTGAAAGCTCAGTCATGGGAAAAAGGAAGATAATCCCTTATTTTTTCACCTACTTCACAAAATTGTCTTGGAACCATTCAGTGGTCAGGTTTCTCTTTTTCTCTGATCAAACCTTCCCCAGTTCATGGGGCTTCCTTGACAGCTCAGTTGGTAAAGAATCTGCCTGCAATGTAGGAGGCCCTGCTTCGATTCCTAGGTCAAGAAGATCCACTGGAGAAGGGATAGGCTACCCATTCCAGCATTCTTGGGCTTCCCTTGTGTCTCAGCTGGTAAAGAATCTGCCTGCAGTGCTGGAGATCTGGGTTGGATCCCTACGTTGGAAAGATCCCCTGGAGAAGGGAAAGGCTACCCACCCACTCCAGTATTCTGGTCTGGAGAATTCCATGGACTGTATAGTCCATGGGGTCGCACAGAGTTGGACACAACGGAGTAACTTTCACTTTCACTTTCCCAGTTCAGTTACAAATTCTCTGATGCAGAAGATTCTTTGTCTGGGCAATGCATAGCTTATAATTAGCAACCAATTATTATACTCAAAAAGAAGAAAGGAAGGATGTCACTGCAGTTCACTGAAGACCTCTAATCTTACCTTCTCAGTGAGTTTTATTTCCTTTCAGCCACTAGAGGGAAATGTCAACATTTTTTTTTTCTTCCTATCACCAGAGGAAATCTTCCTAAAGAAAAGGCCCTGCCCCGATACAGCTGGAGCCTATTTCTCCTGGAGAATTTTCAGCATGAATCACTGTTCATACTTCATCCAGCTAGGTTCTTGAAACATAAACTAGCATCTTGATAATGGAAGAAATATCACCAAATAACATAGCTCCATTTTAACTGTTCGCATTATGTTCTCTTTTCAGTCCTTAGAAACCAAATTCTATTGTAGCTGTACCCTCTGTGTATGCACACCGACACTCACACATGTACATACACACACACTCCATGTTGCAGGCTTGCAAGTAGTTATTTTCTCACTTTGTGCTTTAATCTCTTCTCAAATACAAGACTGAGAACTCTGAGGGAAAGAATGCACATTTTCTTCCCCAGGTATTCTTACTTAAAATGAAGGCATTTAAAAATATGTCATCCTAAGTTTTAAGAGGGACGTCAGGATGGCCAAGGGGTCTAAGGCACTGCATTCAGGCCTCAGTCTCCCCTGGAGGTGCGGGCTTGAGTACTACTTCTGACAGTTCATGTGTTAGGGTTTACCAGGTCATGCAATGGTAAAGAACCCACCTGCCAATGTAGGAGACACGGGAGATGGGGGTTCAATCCTTGGGTTGGGAAGATCTTCTGGAGCAGGGAATGGCAACCTATTCCAATATGATTGCCTGGAAACTTTCTGGCAGGCTACAGCCCATGGAGGTCTCAAAGAGTGGGACACGACTGAGCATGAGCATACACACGTTTTAAGAATGTATTAGGGTCCTCTAGAGAAGCAAACCATTAGGAGGGGTGTGTGTGTGTGTGTGTGTGTGTGTGTGTATGTGTGTGTGTATAAAATAAAGAAATGGCTTATGTGCTTAGGAAGGCTGAGAAGACCCAAAAACTATAGTCAATAAGCTGGGGACCCAAGAGAGCCAAGGTATGAATTTCTATCTAAAAACTGGCAGGCTTAAGACCCAAGGAAAGCAGTGCTTCAGTTTGAGTCCAAAGGGTGGAAAAGACATGTTCTAGCTCAAAGCAGTCATGTAGGAATTCCCCATACCTGTGTCAGGGTCATTCTTTTTGTTTTATTTAGGCCTTCAAGTTATTGAATGAGTGACATCCTCATTAGGGAGGGAAATATGCTTTACTGAGTCTACTGATTAAAATGTTAATTTCATCAAAAAACACCCTCACAGACACACCCAGAATAATGTTTGACCTGTTATCTGGGTACCACTCACTCCAAGCTGATACATAAAATTAACCATCATAGAGAATTCAATTCCAATTCAATTTCTGTGCTGTATGTATCTGGGGCAGTATTTGAAGGAAGGATAGAAAGAGAAATGATCTTTCTTGAGCAAAGGGATCCCTAGTGTTTGAAAGTGAGTTTGGCTATCTGGACACCTTCCCCATCTCTAGCATATTCTAATCCTCCAGGGTCAGTAGTAGTCATTCTCCTTTCAGTATAGTAGGTTGGGCTCAATGAGATATCACAGCCCCAGCAGAACTGTTGGGTGATCAGATGTCTCAGGGCAAGGCAAACTTGGAGTACCAACCCTGGAAAACAGATATTTCCAAATATGTTTTAGAAGTGATTGTCTTAGAGCCACACTACAGATGATGCCTCCCCATTTTGTGAGATCTGTTTTATATTATAAGGAACAGCTAGTCACTTTACATATCATGTAATACTTGTTGTTTTGTCGTGAAGTCATGTCCAACTCTTTGCAACCTGATAGACTGCAGCACACCAGGCTTCCCTGTCCATCACCATCTCCTGGAGTTTGCTCAAACTGATGTCCATTGAGTCTATGATGCCATCCAGCCATCTCAATAAACATAAATTAAGCAATGAAGAACTCCTACTTTGGTAGAAAACAGGAATTTAAATGGTGGTAACCAGAAAAGAAGATCATATTGGTGGTATGTCAACATCACTAGGGGGTGTCCTCATGGCTCAGATCGTAAAGAATCTGCCTGCAATGTGGGAAGTTTCGATTCCTGGGTCTGGAAGATTCTCTGGAGAAGGGAATGGCAACCTACTCTAGTATTCTTACCTGGAGAATCCCATGGACAGAGGAGCATGGCCAGATACAGTCTGTGGGGTCTCAAAGAGTTGGACACAACTGAGTAACTAACACTGTCAACATCATTAGAGACCTGAAGGAAGTGAAATGCCAGAAAGGTCAACGTGTTTACTTTTTTCCTACCATTAATGAAAATTTGCTATTTTCTAGACACAGGTCTAAGATTACATGCATTATTTTAATCTTAAATACCACTCTGTGAAGTAAGTAATAATACCACCCCATTCAGGCTGGATGAAGCACAGGCTGGAATCAAGATTGCTGGGAGAAATATCAATAACCTCAGGTACACAGATGACACCACCTTTATGGCAGAAAGCAAAGAGGAACTAAAGATCCTCTTGATGAAAGTGAAAGAGGAGAGTGAAAAAGCTGGCTTAAAATTCAACATTCAAAAAACTAAGATCATGGCATCCAGTCCCATCACTTCATGGCAAATAGATGGGGACATGATGGAAACTGTGACAGACTATTTTCTTGGGCTCCAAAATCACCACAGATGGTGACTGCAGCCACGAAATTAAAAGAAGAAAAGCTATAACCAATCTAGAAAGCATATTAAAAAGCAGAGACATTACTTTGGCAACAACATCTAGTCAAAGCTATAGTTTTTCTAGTAGTCATGTATGGATGTGAGAATTGGACCATAAAGAAAGCTGAGCGCCGAAGAATTGATGCTTTTGAACTGTGGTGTTGGAGAAGACTCTGAGGGTCCCTTGGACAGCAAGGAGATCAAACCAGTCAATCCTAAAGAAAATCAGTCCTGAATATTCATTGGAAGGACTGATGCTGAAGCTGAAACTCCAATACTTTGGCCACCTGATGTGAAGAAATGACTTATTTGAAAAGACCCGGATGCTGGGAAAGATTAAAGGCAGGAGAAGGGGACAACAAAGGATGAGATGTTTAGATGGCATCACTGACTCAATGGACATGAGTTTGAGCAAGCTCCGGGAGTTGGTGATGGACAGGGAAGCCTGGCATGCTGCAGTCAATGGGGTTGCAAAGAGTTGGACATGACTGAGTGACTGAACTGAACTGATAAATTATTATATGTCACTTGGGACTGAGTTTAACTCTATTAAGATAACTTAGGTAAGTTTCCACAGCTAGTAATGTGAAGACCTGAGATCTGAATTCAATTTTCCTGACCCCAATAGCTATGTTTCTTTCTCTCTGATATATTGCCTTCTATTTATAAACAAAATTCTAGACCTAAATCAAAGGGATCTCTTACTGTACTGCCAAAGTGCTCCCAACAGAATCCTTTTGGCAAGACATTCCCTTTACTCCAATGGGTAGAGACAGAGGATGGGGAAATTAGGCCAGTATTTCCAGTGTTGGTCCATCCTATAACTTGTTAGACTCAGACTTTGCCTATGATATGGTCAAAACAATCTGTGACTTAAAGTTCCAGGCCTCAGTTTTCTAATCCATAGACTAGGCTTAATGATTACCACAAACTGGACTGCTGTTAGGTGCAACCTAGAGAATTGATGTAAAATTCTAGGACAGTTCCTTACTCTACTGTCATGTGCCCCCAAATATACACTCCTTCAGACAAGCTGCAAAAGATAATCTCCAAGTAGTTTGTATAGAATTCTCATGGTACCCAATCAAAATTCAGATTTCTGAGTCAATTAAAGTAAAATACAGTATAGAGCTTCCTCAAAAAATTGAAAAATAGAACTACCATATAATCCAGCAATTCTACTCTTGGATATATAGCCTAAAGAAATAAAAACACCAAATATGTACATCCACCCCAATGATCACAGCAGCTTTATTTATATTTGCTAAGATGTGTGGGTTAGTCGCTTAATTGTGTCCAACACTTTGCGACCCCATGGACTATAGCCTGCCAGGCTCCTCTGTCCTTGGGGATTCTCCAGGCAAGAATACTGGAGTGGTTTGTCATTTCCTTCTCCAGGGGATCTTCCTGACGCAGGGATTGAACCAGGTCTCCTGCATTACAGGCAGATTCTTTACCATATGAGCTACAGGGAAGTCCTGTAATTGGTAAGATATGGAAGCAAATTAAATGTCCATCAACAGATAAATGGGTAAAGAAGACATGGTATGTATATATATATATATATATGTATATGTATATGTGTGTATATGTATATATATATTCCATAGAATATTATTCAGCCATAAAAATGAAATTTTGCCATTTGCAACAACATGGATGGATTCAGAAGGCATTATGCTAAGTGAAATATGTCAGACAGGGGAAGACAAATACTGTATGACATTACTTGTATGTGGAATCTAAAAAATATAACAAACTAAATGAATAATAATTAAAAAAATAAAAAGAAGCAGACTCACAGGTATAGAGAATAAACTAGAAGTTAGTTACCAGTGGGGAGAGGGAAGGGGAGGGACAATATGGGAACAGGAGGGAAAAAGGTTATTAAATGAAATCATATGTGTTCAACTTTTGAAAATTATTAAGCACTATAGAATTTAAAGAATATTTTATTCAATAAAATAAGGAAGAAGAGTAAAATAAAGTTCCAAAGTTTCTCCATTTAGGGTTCAGTTCAGTTCAGCTGCTCAGTCGTGTCCAACTCTTTGCGGCTCCATGAATCGCAGCACACCAGGCCTCCCTGTCCATCACCAACTCCCGGAGTTCACCTAAACTCATGTCCATCCAGTCCGTGATGCCATCCAGCCATCTCATCCTCCGTCGTCCCCTTTTCCTCCTGCCCCCAATCCCTCCCAGCATCAGAGTCTTTTCCAATGAGTCAACTCTTCGCATGAGGTGGCCAAAGTACTGGAGCTTCAGCCTCAGCATCATTCCTTCCAAAGAAATCCCAGGGCTGATCTCCTTCAGAATGGACTGGTTGGATCTCCTTGCAGTCCAAGGGACTCTCAAGAGTCTTCTCCAACACCACAGTTCAAAAGCATCAATTCTTCAGGGTGCTCAGCTTTCTTCACAGTCCAACTCTCACATCCGTACATGACCACAGGAAAAACCATAGGCTTGACTAGACGGACCTTTGTTGGCAAAGTAATGTCTCTGCTTTTCAATATGCTATCTAGGTTTAGATGATTCATAAAAAAGGCCTAATTCAGTAAACAGCAAGTACTTTAAACTAGAAATTGATATAATGCTCCCTGTCTCTTAAAACACTATTTTTCCCTTCCTTACTACTATTGGTTGGTCTCTCATAACTACAACATTCTTCATTTTACAGTTTGGTGGTGATTTTTTTTTAAAGATCTAGTTCTCAAGTTTTTTCCATCATTTCTCAAGATGGAAATTCTTCAGTTTGAGGGTATCATTATTGTCTATTATTGTCAGTTTCATTTTGCAGTGCCCTGAATCTTCACAGGCAAAATCAAATTCATCTTGTCTAAAAATGGGATCTTTGAAAACATAACTGTTGGCAGCTTGCCTCCATTTCTAATACCTGAGATTACCTTAGTATATTGCAGCACCATTGGAGTCCATACCGTTGGAGTCTCAAGCAGAAAAACATACTTACCATTCTGCATATCAATCTTAAATTTAGCTATTATTAAGCAAGAAAAATAAGTGTCAACAATTAGAGTCTTAGAGCTACATATGGGATTGCCAGTGTTCCAGATAAAGTGGAAATTTATAGAATCAATTTTTCTTAATGTTTACAAGAACTGATTATTTTGACCTTATTTCTTGATACTCTTTTCATCTCTCTTGCTCTGTTTTCTTTATATGACCCAGAATTACGAATTGGGCTTTTTCATAGGTTATTTCTGCTAGGAATCTATAGAGAAATCTATATTTGCTGGTGGGCTGGGATGGCTGAGGTAGCGCTATACGTCTTTGACGTGGTTGAGTTACTGTACCTTCATCTGGTGACTGTCTGGTGCCTCCAGAGCAGAATGAATTTCTAATGGGGATGCAAGTTAGGGGGAGTCCTTGATCAGGGCCCAGATGCAGAGGTGTCAGGCTGGACAAAGAGTCCTGTCTTTTTTAAGACATTTGCAGAGTATTTGAACCCACGTAGTCCTTGTACTAGGAACCAGATGGGTCTCCTGAGTTGATAAGTGTCTTCAGATTCCCAAAAGCAGACTCTGAGACAGGTTTTTATGAAGGCAATTTATTGAAGATGTGCTCTCAGGAGAAGAAGAGTGGGATGCATGCATGCTCAGACACTTCAGTTGTGTCCGACTCTCTGCGACGCTATGGACAATAGCCCACCAGGCTCCTCTATCCATGGGATTCTTCAGGTAAGAATAGTGGAGTGGATTTCCATGCCCTCCTCCAGGAGATTTCCCCACTCAGGGATCAATCCCTCATCTCCTGCGTAGAACAGGAAAAGAAAGTAAGGATCTGATCTCACTTGGAATTAGCTTCAGTCTATGTCCCACAAGGAGTTCTAGAGCATGAATTATACCACAGTTTAGTTGCACTTTGAGGCAAGGGAGCCAGGACTGTATAGTCTCTGTCTGTCAGCTACTGGTGGTGGACTGTCTTGGGGGACTTCTCTCAGAGGGTGGTTCTCTGGAGAAGGAGCAGCTGGGTACCCTTAGTGGTGATGCTCAGTGCTACTGGGGGATGGATGTGCCCACTCAGTGCAGCAGATGTGGGCAGGCTGGCAGCAGCATCCACTGCAGTAAGAAATGTCTTTCTCTTCTCACCCTATCTTAAGAACTTAAAAAAATGCAAGTCAGTTCCTTTGCTTTTATTTAAGGAATTAAAATGATGCTCTGAATATAAACGGGTGTCTACACTGTCAGCCAGAGAAAGCCTTAGCTTTCAGCTGCAGTTGAAATTTTGATTTACTAGACATTTGTGGTTGTGCACATTTAAGAAATCCCAAAGTTGTAATTTATGTGGATTACCACAAAGCAACAGCAGCAGTTAGTTATATACACAAAAAGGTTTTCTTCATCACCTCCCACCTCCACCAATACCAATTTTTCCATATAATATTCAACTTTAACCTACAAATCCACTCTTTTCACTTAGGATTATTCATTTTCTCACTCAGATGAGCCACATATTGTTTTCATAGAAGCTTGGTTCACAGAGACTGGGAGATGACTAAAGGATGAAACTGGCCTAGAGTCAGATGATAACTAGCAACAGATACTTGGAATAATCAGCTGTGTATTCAACTGCCCATCAAATTGGAGACTATCTCTCACCTTTAGTCCAACATTGCCATGAGAAAAACAACACAGTGACTCTATTTTTTCTTCCCAGTTTTTGAGAGAAGAAATGAAATTTTAGGTTTTCTATATAAATAACCCCATTTTAAATGTTAGGATAAATTCATATTTAAAATACTGTGGAGGCCTACTCTGTAGAGGTCAACATAGCCTCAAGTCCTGTGAAAGTCTGTCTGCTTGCACATAGCTATAAGATTTTAATCCCCTAGGATGAAAAATAGGAGTCTTATTTACCTTTGTATCATATCCAAGAGGAAGTTTTGCATTTAATACTCAAATATTTATTAAATGATTTGTTGAAAAATTGTGGAGACTCTTAGCATTTACCAACATTTAGGAAGATCTACAATTAATCTAGAATCACTGTGCTAAAACTGGAAATACAGAGATAAAAGATAGTATTCTTACCCTCCAGCAGTTCACAGTATATCTGACTGGATAAAGAAATATGGAGAAGATAGTGACAGTCTGTGGGGATGAAAATAAAAAAGTGAACAGTTTCAAGATCTTTGAGAGAAGCAAATACAATAACACCTAACTGATTAAAGTAATTTTATCAAGAGGAGCTAATAGAACAGAGTTTTGAATGACAAGTTGTAGTCAGCCTATCAGTGTACGTATGGCAAAAAAGAAAGGCTTTCAAAGCAGAAGAAACAGTGTATACAAAGCCATGGAACAGTGATAGTTCAGAAAGCTGCACCTTTGCCTAGTACATAGAGCGAAGGGTGAAAAGATAGGAGAGGACACATCAGAGGTAAATCAACAGCCAATCTGGGTTGGGAAGTGGGACTCACATGTCATGCTAGGAAGTTTGGCTTATAGCAAGACAGTGATGGAAAACTGCTGAAAAATCAAAAAAGGAAGAGGGTAGTATATTTTCCAGGAAGGCATATGAGTAGCTGCAGTATGGCCTCAGCGTCATCCCCAACTAAGGCCTGCTAAGAGCAGTACCTCCCAGCCCTCTCTATGACTGGGTTCATAAAGATGAAACATCTGTCCTTGCAAAAAGAAGCATTTCCAGTTATCCAAAGTCCATCACGTGACCTTTGATGTGACCCAGGGGCCTCAGTGAAACAAGAACTTGACATGGCATCACACTCACTTCACCACAGTGAGCTGAGCTGTGCTTATTGCTAATAGTGAGCAGAGAGGGGGAAAGGACTATTGCAAAATTTTTTGGAAGCAACGCCTCTGGCAACCCGGTATCCTTGGAAATGTCTAGGATACCCTTGTAGTGAATTGAATAGCTAGGGAATAAAGCTGAAAGAAAAGCGCTTCTCACTATCTTACATCTTTTTTTTTTTTTAAAGCAACTAAAAGTGAGATAAAGACTTGAATGTAAGATCTGAAAGCACAACACTCTTAGAAGAAAATGTAATGGAGTAAGCTCCTTCCTAAATGCATAAATAAAGAAGAGATGGCAAGAAAACACAGAACAACTATACAAAAAAGATCTTGATGACCCAGGCAACCACTGTGGTGTGGTCACTCATCTAGAGCCAGACATCCTGGAGTGTGAAATCAAGTGGGCCTTAGGAAGCATTACTACAAACAAAGCTAGGGGAAGTGATAGAACTCCAGCTGAGTTATTTCAAATCCTAAAATATGATGCTATTAAAGTGCTGCATTCTATATGTCAGCAAATTTGAAAAACTCAGTAGCGGCCACAGAACTGGAAAAGTTCAGCTTTCATTCCAGTCCAAGAGAAGGGCAGTCCCAGAGAATGTCCAAACTACCAGACGATTGTGCTTGTTTTGCATGCTAGTCAGGTTATGCTCAAAACCCTTCAACCTGGGTTCAGCAATATGTGAACCAAGAACTTCCAGATGTACAAGCTGGACTTAGAAAAAGCAGACAAACCAGAGATTAAATTGCCAACATGTGGTGGATATTAGAGAAAGCAAAGGAATTCCAGTAAAACATCAACTTCTGCTTCATTGACTATGTTAAAGCCTTGGACTGTGTGGAGAACAACAAACTGGAAAATTCTTAAAGAGAGGAATACCAGACCACTTTATCTGTCTCCTGAGAAACCTATATGTGGGTCAAGAAGCAACAATTAGAACCGGACATGGAACACTGGACTGGTTCAAAATTGGGAAAGGAGTATGACAAGGCTATATATTGTCACCCTGGTTATTTAGCTTATATGCAGAGTACATCATGCAAAATGTCAGGCTGGATGAATCATAAGCTGCAATCAAGATTGCCGGGAGAATATCAACAGCCTCAGATATGCAGATGATACCACTCTAATGGCAGAAAATGAAGAGGAACTAAAGAGCCTCTTGATGAGGGTGAAAGAGGAGAGTGAAAAAGCTGGCTTAAAACTCAACATTCAAAAACTTAAGATCATGGCCTTCAAGCCCATCAGTTCAGTTCAGTTCAGTCACTCAGTCGTGTCCAACTCTTTGTGATCCCATGAATCACAGCACACCAGGCCTCCCTGTCTGTCACCAACTCCCGGAGTTCACTCAAACTCATGTCCATCTATTTGGTGATGCCATCCAGCCATCTCATCCTCTGTTGTCTCCTTCTCCTCCTGCCCCAAATCCCTCCCAGCATCAGGGTCTTTTCCAATGAGTCAACTCTTCGCATCAGGTGGCCAAAGTATTGGAGTTTCAGCTTTAGCATCAGTCCTTCCAATGAACACCCAGGACTGATCTCTTTTAGGATGGACTAGTTGGATCTCCTTGCATCCAAGGGACTCTTAAGAGTCTCCTCCAGCACCACAGTTCAAAAGCATCAATTCTTCGGCGCTTAGCTTTCTTCACAGTTCAACTCTCACATCCATACATGACCACTAGAAAAATTGTAGCCTTGACTAGATGGACCTTTGTTGGCTAAGTAATATCTCTGCTTTTTAGAAGGGGAAAAAGTGTAAATAGTGACAAATTTTATTTTCTTGAGCTCCAAAATCACTGTGGACAGTGACTGTGGCCTTGAAATGAAAAGATGCTTGTGCCTTGGAAGGAAAGCTATGACAAAGCTAGACAGCAAATTAAAAAGCAAAGATATCATTTTGCCAACAAACATCCATATTAAAAAAAAAAAAAAGCATAGAAAGCTATGGTTTCTCCAGCAGTCATGTACGGATGTGAGACTTGGACCATAAAAAAGGCTGAGCACCAAAGAACAGATGCTTTCAAATTGTGATGATAGAGAAGACTCTTCAGAGCCCCTTGGACTACAAGGAGATCAAACCTGTCAATTCTAAAGGAAATCAGCCCTTAATATTCATTGGAAGGACTGATGGTGAAGCTGACTCTCCAATACTTTGCCCACATGATGCGAAGAGCCAACTCATTGGGAAAGACCCTGATGCTGGGAAAGATTGAAGGCAAAAGGAGAAGGGGGTGGCAGAGGATGAGATGGTTAGATAGCATTACTGACTCAATGGACATGAGTTTGAGCAAACTCTAAGAGATAGTGAAGCACAGGGAAGTCTGGCATGCTACAGTTCATGGAGTCACAAAAAGTCAGACACAGCAAATGAACTCACACACAAACTCCTTGATAGCAGTCTTGGCGATGATTATTTAGATTTAACACCAAAAGCTAATGCAATAAAAACAAACAAGTGGAACTATATCAAACTAAAAAGCCTCTGGACAGCAAAAGAAACTATCAACAAAATAAAAAGGCACCCTATGGGACTGGGAAAATATTTGAAAATCATGTATCTGATAAGCAATTAATATATAAATATATAAAGAACTCAACTCAATTGAAAGATTAAACAATCTGATTTAAAAAAATGAACAAAGGAACCAAATAAACATTTTTCTAAAAGAGGACACGTGAAAAGATGGGCAACACTACTAATAATCAGAGAAATACAGATCAAAAGTCCAATGAGATATCACTGCATACCTGTTAGAATGGCTGTTATCAGGAAAGACAAGAAATAACAAATGTTAGTAAGGATGTGGAGGAAAAAGAGACACTTGTGCATTGTTTTTGAGAATGTAAATTGGTGCAGCTACTATGTTTAATAGTATGGAAACCCCTCAAAAAATTAAAAATAAAACTACCATACAATTCAACAACTCTACTTCTAGGGTATATTTCCAAAGGAAATAAAATCACTATCTAGAAAATATTTCTGTACCCCCCATCCATTGCAGCATTGTGCACAATAGTTAAGACATGGACACAAGTATCCATCAACAGATAAATGGATAAAGAAAACATAAATATATTTCTACACACACATATACACACAATGGAATACTATTTAGCCATAAAAAGAAGGAAATCCTGCCATTTGTGGCAACATGGATGGAACCTGAGAGAATTGTGCTAAGCAAAAAAAGTCAGACAGAGAAAGACAAAAACTTACATGTGGAATCTTAAAAAATAAGAGCACTCTTCTCTTAAATCAAAGATCTCCAGCCACTTGAAAATTGTAAACTGTTGACTCAAGAGCCAGAGGCAGATTTAATTGCCCACAAACTGTTGCCTGCAATATGTGAAAGCAATTTTTAAAAATTAATTGTCATTAAAAGACTGGCAAGTTAATGTTAGAATCCTCTATGTCTCTTGTAAATAATGCTACTGTGAACATTGGGGTGCATCTATCTTTTTGAATTAGTGTTTTCATTTTTTTCTGATTAAATAGCCAGGAGTGGAATTCCTAGATGATTTGCCAGAGAGGAGAGAAGTAGGGGAAGAGATAAAAATAGGTGAAGGGAATTAAGAGATACAAACTACCAGTTATAAAATATATGTCACAGGATTATAAAGTCATGGAGAATATAGTCAATATTTTATAACTACTTTCTATGGTGTGTAATCTATAAAAATATTGAATCACTATGTTGTCTACCTGAAGCTAATGTAATATTGTAAGTCAACTATATTTCATTTAAATAGTAATCTCCATGTCTGATTTATGTTAAAAATCCTGAACTATCTGGAAATACTAGGCCCATTTTAGTATTTTAATTAATTGCTTGCCATACTTAAAACATCACTTCAGCCATGAAGCTTAGTGTTCATATAGAAGTTAGAGAACACATCCTGGGTAACAGAGATACTGGCATGATTCATTTGTTTTGTGCATGCGTTTACAAAAAGAAAAATGTGTGTAAGTAATATAACGAACCAAGAAAACTGAAGTTCTAATCTTACAGCATGCGTGCTAAGTTGCTTCACTCATGTCTAACTCTTGGCAACCTCATGGACTGTAGCCCACCAGGATTCTCTCTCCATGGGATTCTTCAGGCAAAAATACTGGAGTGACTTGCCATTCCCTCCTCTAGGGGGGTCTCTCTGACCCAGGGATTGGACCCATGTCTCTTACGTCTCCTCATTGGCAGGCAGGTTCTTTACCACTAGCGCCAAGTTGCTCATAACCTACAATATCATTGGGATGAGAAGATTTGCCTTCCTAAATTCAGCTTTCCTATACATAACTTTTTGTGTGTTAAGTTTTTTTTTTT
>VHQK01013674.1:0-24205 GCA_006942125.1 Hippotragus niger niger | reverse complement strand
AGTTCGTCTTCACTTTCTGCCATAAGGGTGGTGTCATCTGCATATCTGAGGTTATTGATATTTCTCCTGGCAATCATGATTCCAGCCTGTGCTTCTTCCAGCCCAGCATTTCTCATGATGTACACTGCATACAAGTTAAATAAGCAAGGTGACAATATACAGCTTTGACATATGTACTCCTTTTCCTATTTGGAACCAGTCTGTTGTTTCATGTCCAGTTCTAACTGTTGCTTCCTGACCTGCATATAGGTTTCTCAAGAGGCAAGTCAGGTGGTTTGGTATTCCCATCTCTTTCAGAATTTTCCACAGTTTATTGTGATCCACACAGTCAAAGGCTTTGGCATAGTCAATGAAGCAGAAGTAGATGTTTTTCTGGAACTCTCTTGCTTTTTCCATGATCCAGCAGATGTTGGCAACTTGATCTCTGGTTCCTCTGCCTTTTCTAAAACCAGCTTGAACATCTGGAAGTTCACAGTTCATGTATTGCTGAAGCCTGGCTTGGAGAATTTTGAGCATTACTTTACTAGCATGTGAGATGAGTGCAATTGTGCGGTAGTTTGAGCATTCTTTGGCATTGCCTTTCTTTGGGATTGGAACGAAAACTGACCTTTTCCAGTCCTGTGGCCACTGCTGAGTTTTCCAGATTTGCTGGCATATTGAGTGCAGCACTTTCACAGCATCATCTTTCAGGATTTGAAATAGCTCAACTGGAATTCCATCACCTCCACTAGCTTTGTTCATAGTAATGCTTTCTAAGGCCCACTTGACTTCACATTCACAGAAAAATGAAAAGATACTGAAAGAGGAACTCCCCAAGTTGGCAGGTGCCCAATATGCTACTGGACGTCAGTGGAGAAATAACTCCAGAAAGAATGAAGGGATGGAGCCAAAGCAAAAACAATACCCAGTTGTGGATGGGACTGGTGATAGAAGCAAGGTCGGATGCTGTAAAGAGCAATATTGCATAGGAACCTGGAATGTTAGGTCCATGAATCAAGGCAAATTGGAAGTGGTCAAACAGGAGATGGCAAGAGTGAATGTTGACATTCTAGGACTCAGTGAACTAAGATGGACTGGAATGGGTGAATTTAACTCAGATGACCATTATATCTACCACTGTGGGCAGGAATCCCTTAGAAGAAATGGAGTAGCCATCATGGTCAACAAAAGTCCGAAATGCAATACTTGGATGCAGTCTCAAAAATGACAGAATGATCTCTATTCATTTCCAAGGCAAACCATTCAATATCACAGTAATCCAAGTCTATGCCCCAAACAATAACACTGAGGAAGCTGAAGCTGAACTGTTCTGTGAAGATCTACAAGACCCTTTATAACTAACACCCCAAAAAAGATGTCCTTTTCATTATAGGAGACTGGAATGTAAAAGTAGGAAGTCAAGAAACACCTGGAGTAACAGGCAAATTTGGCTTTGGAATACGGAATAAAGCAGGGCAAAGGCTAATAGAATTTTGCCAAGAGAACACACTGGTCATGGCAAACACCCTCTTCCAACAACACAAGAGAAGACTCTACACATGGACATCACCAGATGGTTAACACCAACATCAGATTGATTATATTCTTTGCAGCCAAAGATGGAGAAGCTCCATACAGTCAACAAAAACAAGACCAGAAGCTGACTGTGGCTCAGATCATGAACTCCTTATTGCCAAATTCAGACTTAAATTGAAGAAAGTAGGGAAAACCACTAGACCATTCAGGTATGACCTAAATAAAATCCCTTATGATTATACAGTGGAAGTGAGAAATAGATTTAAGGGACTAGATCTGATAGATAGAGTGCCTGATGAACTATGGACGGAGGTTCGTGACACTGTACAGGAGACAGGGAGCAAGACCATCCCCATAGAAAAGAAATGCAAAAAAGCAAAAGCTTAGAAATAGCTGTGAAAAGAAGAGAAGCCAAAAGCAAAGGAGAAAAGGAAAGATATAAGCATCTGAATGCAGAGAACAAAGAGTAGCAAGGAGAGATAAGAAAGCCTTCCTCAGCAATCAATGCAAAGAAATAGAGGAAAACAACAGAATGGGAAAGACTACAGATCTGTTCAAAAAAATTAGAGATACTAAAGGAACATTTCACACAAAGATGGGCTTGATAAAGGACAGAAATGGTATGGACCTAACAGAAGCAGAAGATATTAAGAAGAGGTGGCAAGAATACACAGAAGAACTACACAAAAAAGATCTTCATGGCCAAGATAATCACGATGATGTGATCACTCACCTAGAGCCAGACATCCTGGAATGTGAAGTCAAGTGGGCCTTAGAAAGCATCACTACAAACAAAGCTAGTGGAGGTGATGGAATTCCCTTTGAGCTATTTCAAATCCTGAAAGATGATGCTGTGAAAGTGCTGCACTCAATATGCCAGCAAATCTGGAAAACTCAGCAGTGGCCACAGGACTGGAAAAGGTCAGTTTTCGTTCCAATCCCAAAGAAAGGCAATGCCAAAGAATGCTCAAACTACCACACAGTTGCACTCATCTCACATGCTAGTAAAGTAATGCTCAAAATTCTCCAAGCCAGGCTTCAGCAATACGTGAACCGTGAACTTCCAGATGTTCAAGCTGGTTTTAGAAAAGGCAGAGGAACCAGAGATCAAGTTGCCAACATCTGCTGGATCATGGAAAAAGCAAGAGACTTCCAGAAAAACATCTACTTCTGCTTTATTGACTATGCCAAAGCCTTTGACTTTATTGACTATGCCAAAGACTTTGACTCCACTACTGTGTGGATCACAATAAACTGTGGAAAATTCTGAAAGAGATGGGAATACCAGACCACCTGACCTGCCTCTTGAGAAACCTATATGCAGGTCAGGAAGCAACAGTTAGAACTGGACATGGAACAACAGACTGGTTCCAAATAGGAAAAGGAGTACATATGTCAAAGCTGTATATTGTCACCTTGCTTATTTAACTTCTATGCAGAGTACATCATGAGAAATGCTGGGCTGGAAGAAGCACAATTGGAATCACGATTGCCAGGAGAAATATCAATAACCTCAGATGTGCAGATGATACCACCCTTATGGCAGAAAGTGAAGAGGAACTAAAAACCCTCTTGATTAAAGTCAAAGAGGAGAGTGAAAAATTTGGCTTAAAGTTCAACATTCAGAAAACTAAGATCATGGCATCCAGTCCCATCACTTCATAGGAAATAGATGGGGAAACAGTGGAAACAGTGTCAGACTTTATTTTTGGGGGGCTCCAAAATCACTGCAGATGGTGATTGCAGCCATGAAATTGAAAGGCGCTTACTCCTTGGAAGGAAAGTTATGACCAACCTAGATAGCATATTGAACAGCAGAGACATTACTTTGCCAACAAAGATCCATCTAGTCAAGGTTTTGGTTTTTCCAGTGGTAATGTATGGATATGAGAGTTGGACTGTGAAGAAAGCTGAGCACACCAAAGAACTGATGCTCTTGAACTGTGGTGTTGGAGAAGGCTCTTGAGAGTCCCTTGGACTGCAGGAGATCCAACCAGCCCATCCTAAAGGAGGTCAGTCCTGGATGTTTTTTGGAAGGAATGATGCTGAAACTCCAATACTTTGGCCACCTCATGCAAAGAGTTGACTCACTGGAAAAGACTCTGATGCTTGGAGGGTTTGCGGGCAGGAGGAGAAGGGGATGAAAAATTGAGATGGCTGGACGGCATCACCGACTCGATGGACGTGAGTTTGAGTGAACTCCGGGAGTTGATGATGGACAAGGAGGCCTGGCAGGCTGCAATTCGTGGGGTCGGAAAGAGTCGGACACAACTGAGCGACTGAACTGAATTGACGTAGGCACAGGCAGAGAATTGAATTGATAATGGATAATTAAGCAATTAATCAGTCAAGTATCAAGTCAGTTGTCAAGATGCTCAGCCTAGCAAGCCTTCTGAAGACAGGGATACACAGGCTTTGTAATGGTAGATTTAAAGGAGAAGGTTAATCTTTTCTACTCTACACTGCCTACTTGCTTGATTTGCTGATTCACCACTTTATTCCACAAAGGAGAGAAGACCAGATGGTGAGAGTAAGTTAGATCCTTCACTCACCAAGGTCAATAGTAATCCTTTCTGGGTGGTCTATTTGTCTAGATTCAAAACATTGGAGAGGACCATATACCTCACAAACACCAGTGTTAAATTCCTTTTGACCAAAACTTATTTCTAAAAACCTGAAGTATTTCTGAGCAGAAAAGGAGTATCAGCTTAATTCAGAACATTTAAAAATTTTTATTATTGGAGTATAACTGCTTTATGGTATTGTGTTAGTTTCTGCTCTATAACAATGTGGATCAGTTACATGTATTCCCTCCTTCTGGAGCATCCCTCCCACCCTTCTAGATTGTCACAGAACACCTTGCTGAGTTTCCTGTGCTTTAGAGCAGGTTCCCATGAACTATCTATTTTACACATGGGCTTCCCTGATGGCGCAGAAGGTGGAGAACCTGCCAGCAGTGTGGGAGACCTGGGTTTGATCCCTGGTTGGGAAGATCCCCTGGAGGAGGGTGTGGCGACCCACTCCAGTATTCTCGCCTGGAGAATCCCCATGGAAAGGGGAGCCTGGCAGGCTACAGTCCATGGAGTCGCACAGAGTCAGACACGCCTGAGTGACTAAGCACAGCACAGTGTATATGGTAGCTCAGATGGTAAAGAACCTGCCTGAAATGCAGGAGACCAGGATTCAGTCTCTGGGTCAGGAAGATCCCCTGGAGAAGGGAACCGCTACCTAGTCCAGTATTCTTTCCTGGGAAATCCAGAGGATCCTGCAGGGCCACAGTCCACGCGGTCACAGACGAGTCTGACAGGCCCGAGGGACTGCCCACTGTCAGTGCATGTGCATCAGCGCTCCTCTCCCAGCTTGTCCTGCCCTCCCCTTAACCTCACTGTGTCCACACGTCTGTTCTCGGGATCTGCAGCTCTATTCCTGCTCTGCAAATAGGTTCATTTGTACCATTTTTCTAGACTTCACATATATGTGTTAATATATGATATTTGTCTTTCTCTTTCTAACTGATTTCACTCTGTAGGACAGAGTCTAGTTTTATCCACATCACGAAAAGGACCCAGTTTCATTCCTTGAGCCAAACAGTTCCTCCTCTCCTTTCTTTCAGTCAGTTCAGTTCAGTTCAGTCGCTCAGTTGTGTCCGACTCTTTGCGACCCCATGGACTGCAGCATGCGAGGCCTCCCTGTCCATCAGCAGCTCCCAGAGTTTACCCAAACTCATGTCCATTGAATTGGTGATCCCATCCAACCATCTCATTCTCTGTCGTCCCCTTGTCTTCCTGCTCCAAATCCCTCCCAGCATCAGGGTTTTTCCAATGAGTCAACTCTCTGCATCAGGTGGACAAAGTATTGGAGTTTCAGCTTTAGTATCCGTCCTTCCAATGAACACCCAGGGTTGATCTCCTTTAGGATGGACTGGTTGGATCTCCTTGCATCCAAGGGACTCCCAAGAGTCTTCTCCAGCACCACAGTTCAAAAGCATCAATTCTTTGACGCTCAGCTTTCTTTATAGCCCAACTGTCACATCCCATACATGATCACTGGAAAAACCATAGCCTTGACTAGGCGGACCTTTGTTGGCAAAGTAATGCCTCTGCTTTTCAATATGCTGTTTAGGCTGGTTATAACGTTCCTTCCAAGGAGTAAGCGTCTTTTTACTTCATGGCTGTAGTCAGCATCTGCAGTGATTTTGGAGCCCCCCAAAATAAAGTCAGCCACTGTTTCCACTGTTTCCCCATCTATTTCTCATGAAGTGATGGGACCAGATGCCATGATCTTAGTTTTCTGAATGTTGAGCTTTAAGCCAACTTTTTCACTCTCTTCTTTCACTTTCATCAAGAGGCTCTTTAGTTCTTCTTCACTTTCTGCCATAAGGGTGGTGTCATCTGCATATCTGAGGTTGTTGATATTTATTCTGGCAATCTTGATTCCAGTTTGTGCTTCATCCAGCCCAGCGTTTCTCATGATGTAGTTTGCATATAAGTTAAATAAGCAGGGTGACAATATATAGCCTTGACATACTCCTTTTCCTATCTGGAAGTTTCTGTTCTCTCTGTCCCTCTGTTTCTATTTTGTCATCACTTCACCCTCAGAAAATTGCCAGTTTGTGCTTTGGACCACATCATTTTACCATTATTCCTCTTGGAAGACTCTCCCTACCATATGCATTAATGTATTGAGTTAATGTGAGTTAACTCACCATGTGAGTTATTGAGTTATTCACAAAATAAGCATTTCTCTACAGAAGTAATGCTGTTTCTTTTTTTGACATGTCAGGACAAGTATAACTAAATGAAAATGAGAAGTATTGAAATGACCTTCAATTCAAAAACATGTGTTATGTTATAGTTGTTTACGGGTCTATCAGGTTTGTGAACCTGGAGTCTGGAGGAAGGAATGTGGACTTTGATATTAAGTAGCTTTATGGGCTTCCCTGGTGGCTTAGATGGTAAAGAATCTGCCTGCAATGCAAGAGACCTGTGTTCGATCCCTGGGTTGGGAAGATCCGCTGGAGGAGGGCATGGCAACCCACAACAGTATTCTTGTCTGGAGAATCCCTATGGACAGGGGAGCCTGGTGGGCTACAGTCCATGGGGTCACAAAGAGTAGGACATGACTGAGCAACTAAGCACAGCACAGCACAGCTTTACTTTAGTTCCCTATGGAGTAATTCAGGAGCTGCATATCCATGGTCAAGTTCCTTAGTGTATCTAAGCCTCAATTTTTTCATCTGTTAAAGCAACTAGTCATGGTGGCCTTGTGATTTCTGCATACTTTGTACTTGGCATCTCCCTCTACCCAACAAGTCCCTCCTTTCTCTCTACTTTCATTTAATCTGAATCCCACCCATCCTACAAGTCCAAGTTCTAGTCACTATTTACCCAGTTGCTCTGGCCCACTGTGATCTCTGTTCCTTTGAACTCTCTAGAGTAAATAAATACTCTGTGTACTACTCAATGAGCACTTACAACACTGCCTTTGTAAAACATTCTTAAGGAGAAAGAAAAAAGAGTGCAAGAAGTAGGTCTAGATCAAACTACTTTTTCACCAATTTTCTGGTTCAAGCCTTCATGAAACACATCTTGGTCATTTTTTCCTTTGTAATTTAATTTAATTTTTTATTTTTGGCTGTTCTGGGTCTTTGTTACTGTGCGTGGTCTTTCGTTGCTGCGAGCAGGCGCTACTTTCCAGCTGCTGTGTGTGGGCTTCCTGCAGTGGCTGTTCCTGGCACAGGCCCTAGGGTGCCAAGACTTCAGGAGTTGCAGCACGTGGGCTCAGCAATTGCAGCTCCCGGGCTCTAGAGCACAGGCTCAATAGTTGTGGCACTTGGACAGGCCTAGTTGCTTCAAGGCTTGTGAGATCCTCCCAGATCAAGGATTGAATCTGTGTCTCCCGCATTGGCAGGTGAATTCTTCCCCACTGAGCCACACAGGAAGCCTCATCTTGATCTTTCAGTAGTCAAATAGATTGCTCTGGTACTTCTTAGATATTCCATTGCAATTTCTCTGTCCATCCATCTAGTTCTAGGTTGAAAGGGGGGGAAAACGGTTAAAATGCCATCAGACACTGCTGTTCCACCAGGAATGTGAACCTTCTGACGCTTCCTTGCCATTTTCCTTAACCCACTCTGAACCAGGGGAATTATGAGATTCTCTGCTTAACAACTGAGGTCAGTGTCGCCATTACTGTCAAATGACAAAACAGACAAATTTGACTAACATGAGACCCGAGTTAAAACCTACGAATTTCCACCTCTGCTTGCCTTGAGCAGAAGGTTTGAGTTTCAAATCACTCAAAACTGCAGCCAGTGCTGTTTTCTTGCTCTCAGCACTTTGACCAGGTGATTTAAAATGGTTATCCAGAAACTTTGCTCCATTTCAAAGTCCTTTTCCAGACAACATACTTCTTCACTCTGGCTGCACATTTGGCCCTACTCCACTCTGTCTGGGACTGCATTTCAGCTTTAGTTTGAAATATTGAATATTCTCCTTGAATCAGCATTCCTCAGGATGCCTAGTCCTTATCACAGTGTTCTACAATGCCTTTTTTTTGGATTGCATTGAAAAGGATGTCATCATTCCATTAACTACAAAATCATATTATTCTGCTTCTTATCAATGAACTCATCATTTTATATATATATACTTGGCCAGCATATTTTGTCTCTAGGTCATGGAGTCTGTGCAGACTGGGTCTGATTTTTTTCTTCCTTGGGGATTAAGGAGCCTGTTAAACATACAGTATCCTGCTATGTATATTTACCAGTTGCTACAATGCTACATTTTCCCAGACAGTCTCTGATTCTAATATGCTGTCTAAGCTTTATGTGCATATTTTTTATGTATAGGTCCTATTTTGAAGTTTGGAAACCTCAGGTTCATATAATCTGATCCCAGCTTTCAAGGAACTTTCCATTCTGTGGTTCTAGGGCACAACCACAAAACAAAAACCAGAAGACTGTAAATAAAAAGGGTCAACCTGATCAAAACAGATAAGGGCATTATATAATTTCAGAGTCATTTAGCGTTGGGAAGGCAGGGAGATCTCACTTGGAAGTGATATCAAAGTCAAGGCCTTTGAATATATTTCTACCCATTCACATTTTTTAAGTAATACACTTGTTGACATCTTAGGGATATGTTGTCTCGAAGTTTGGGAGATGTGATGGGCTCAAAGGAGGATGTTCCCAGCATGGTGAGTCTACTTTCTGTAGGCCTGAAGGCGGCTGGATGCTGACTGAGGGCACTCAGTGTGGACCACATAGCGCTGCATGGAGCATAGTCAATAGGAGTCCTGTGCTTTCTACTCACAATGAGCCTGCTGTGAAGCAGAAATGATGACAGACGTGGTAAAGCCACTGAGTTGGCTTACTCACTGGGAGGGTGAAATTCAAGGTCAGTCAGCTTCTGTTATCCTAGCAACCCGCCCCCACTTCCTCTTGGCAAATAAATCACACAATGTGAAGTGTTTGAGTTGGGGAGGACTGCAAGGCACTAAAAAGGAGGTTAAGAGGCCTCTGTTCTGACTTTGCTTCCGTTGCATCAAGGTTCTTGGGCAATCCGTTTATTTAGTCAAATAATTAGGGTGCTGGATGGTAGAGAATTTCTGAGCAAAGGTAACTTTTTTTATAAAATACAGTCATAAAATTCCACTACATTCCATTGCCAAAGAAACACTAAGAATTTTGTATAGCTATAGAAAAAGCAACTAATTTTTTTAAAAGTAAACATTTTAAAGTCAGCAAAACAAAACAACTTTTGCCCCCTGCAAAAGAAGGTGATTGGAGCAGATAGGTGGTGTTTTATGCTTTTTAAAAAGCACTAATAGCCTTTTATCAATAAAATCTTATACAAAGCCATGATATATCAAAAGGTTGAAGCAGAAACTGGTTTAAGTGGCAGAAACTGTCTACATAGCTCTTAAAACCTAAGTTGAAAAGTCTGTGTAGCTTCCCTTGCACTGAGCGTGAGGGCACTGCACAGCAGAATCTGAAACTGCTGGCCTCCACACTGACTTCAGCTCTGGTATTCCAAAAGGGAGCAATGTTCCCTTTTTTTTTTTTCTTTTTGACAAGGACATATTTTATTCTACTTTTCTGGTGTAAATAAAAGGAAAAGGCAGTATGGACAAGGGCATGGTCATGTGTTACGCAGCTTTCTCTTTGTTCTTCTTGTATCATGAAGGTTTGAGAGCAGACGAGAGGTAAAGGGAAGTTCTGTACCTCTGAGTGATCAGCTCTCCATTCTTTCATTAAGCAACAAAACAAATGAATATAAAGAAGATACACTGTGTTTCATGACCAGGCACTGGTCCTGTCTCCCTCACCCCATCCCCTCTCTCCATGAAAGAGTCTGGGGAGTCTCTGAGCTCTTCTTTAAACCACATTCCTAAACTCTGGAAGGATTAAGGCAGAAGATGGAAGTGTGGTCTCGTGGGGAGATGGAAGAGGAAACATCCGTGTATGAGATGAGGAACTTCCAGGAAGGCAGGCTGAGTGTTGACATGGGAAGGTCAGTCTCTGCATACTTGGACACCTTCCTCAGGGCTCTAGTGGTAGCTGGCCTTGGTTATCCTCCCCACTGTAAAGGCGTGATATTAGGATCAATGAAATAATCCCGAGGTGTACTCAGATTCTACAATGTATGCTGTCACATAGTGCATGATACCATGCAATTCACTAATTTTCACAGGCCCCCAAATGAGGGTTCTACTATCTACTTCACAGGAAGCCTACACTTCAGAAAATTTAAAGTACTGTAAACATGTACATAAGC
This sequence comes from Hippotragus niger niger, assembly GCA_006942125.1. NCBI lineage: Eukaryota > Metazoa > Chordata > Mammalia > Artiodactyla > Bovidae > Hippotragus > Hippotragus niger. The sequence goes on along the minus strand of VHQK01013674.1, from coordinate 13,910 downwards.
CCTCTGGGATATCCTTTCCTCTCTCCTCTCATCTTTTGTTTACTTTTCCTCCTCGTCTTATCGAGAGATGGAGATAAAGGAAAGGCATTGTGTGAATTTATTGGAAGAGGTAGGTAAAAGCAGAGAAGGAGAATAACCATTCTTCCCTTTTAAACATGCCAGCTGCCCTTCCACTCAAGTCCTGTTTCTCTCTAGTTGAGGTGGATATTTGTGTCTTTATTTCCTAGAGACATCCTACAAAAAAAGAACTTTGGGAGTTTCTAAGCATTAGACAAAGTATAAAGTAAAAATGTTACTTAGTTCAGAGAGAACTCAACTTATTTAATGAAAGCATAATGAGCTGGAGAAGGCAATGGCACCCCACTCCAGTACTCTTGCCTAGAAAATCCCGTGGGTGGAGGAGCCTGGTAGGCTGCAGTCCATGGGGTCACTAAGAGTCGGACACGACTGAGTGACTTCACTTTCACTTTCATGCCTTGGAGAAGGAAATGGCAACCCACTCCAGTGTTCTTGCCTGGAGAATCCCAGGGATGACAGCCTGGTGGGCTGCCGTCTATGGTCTATGGGGTCGCACAGCCGGACACGACTGAAGCGACTTAGCAGCAGCAGCAGCAACGAGCCTGAGATGTGTTGTTTTCATTCAACAAATTCCAGGGACACATGTAACCTCATGCTGAATCCACCTAAAAAAGAAAGAAATGTCTTATTCAGTGTTAAGTCACTTATCTAGTTTGAAAGATCCACAGAAGGCTCTTACTATAATGAGGAATCTGTTAGAGAAATCAGGCATGATGTATGTACTACTAGTAAGAATTGGCTCTATTCTTAAAACCAGAAAATTAGTCATTAAAAAATGTATAGACTCATGGAAAAAATTTAGAGGGAAAGGAAACTTAGATGTGTAACAGACTATGACAAATCCAGTGCCTTCAAGCAACAGTCACATAACTCATGAAACTGCAATTCAGGCAGGGCTTGGTGGGGAAGACTTGTCTCTGTTCCATGTGGCATCAACTGAGGCTTCCTAGAGGCTGGAGGATCCACTTGTAAGTTGGCATACTCACATGCCTGGCCAGTTGTTGGCTGGGAACTCAGTGAGGGCAGAAGGCTGGAGATCTCTAGTCCCTTTCACTTGGGAGGCTCTATGAGTTACATAATAGCAGGGTTCCAGAACTCAGAATCCTACAAGATAAGAAGTGGAAGCTTCCAGTTTCATAAGGCCTAGAACTAGAAATAACCACAGCAGCTTTTAAATTTAATTAGTCTCATTTGTTTGTTTTTGCTTTTACAACTTTTACTCTAGGAAGGAGCAGAAATGAATCATGCCATCTGGAGAAGAGTGACGCTAGTATTGGTGGGAAGACTGTGTAGGAAGCTTCTCTAAGTTGTGCCCTGACTACCTGTCTCTCCACTGTGATCCAGGTCCTTCCCTAGGACTGTGACAACAAGATATCTGTGGGCTCCTTGGAAAGCGTTTGGGAATGGTCACGAGGCTGAGCCATCTGCCAACCAAGCCTATGTCAGATGACCGTGGTCGTCCTCTCTTGGTGGCTGGATCAGTGACTGATACTGGTCACTGATCAGGACTGAAGGGTAAACTGGGCTCAGAGTAGGCCCTGCACACACGTGCGGAGTCTGTTTCTGGTGAAACTCCTGCTTCCCGAGCTTTTGGCCTATTCCCCAGGACCTTGGTCTCTTTAGTCCCAAGATCCTCTTCTACAAATGAGGTGGGTTCTATACAGCCCTGAGAATGGGGAATCAGTTAATAACTTGGCAGATGAGGAATTCAGTTCAAATATTAGTATTTGACCAAATCTTTCCCATCAGCTCATGAGTTCACCTTTTCTCTAAAGGATTTCCAAAAGCCAATGTTTCAAGCCCAACCAAGAGGAGCACTGATATTCTTAACCAAAAGGATTCTCATTATAGCAAGAGTACTATAGATTTCCTCATATATAGTCCCAATTTAGGATAGCATTTCTCTGTCAATTTGCTATCTCACAACATCTACTTCTGAATAGTCTTACCCATCACCATGAGTTCAACATCTGTCCCAGGGAATGAGACCCAGAGAGGGAGTTTAGAGAATGTTCTTTTAATAATAGGGTAATCTATGTCCCTTTCATTCCTATAATTAACATATGAATCTTACTTTTTTTTTTCAGTTTAGATGAATTCCACTAAACTGGAAATCTGTCACTCAAAATAGCCCCTGGTTCTTTATTTCCTGATAAGCCAAACATAAATAATTGCTTCTCACTTTCCTAGAAAGTAAGAAAAGGGACATAAAGTCATCTCAAGGCATGTCCCCAGAAAACAGGCAAGTGTGGGACTTGGACTCTGTCTTTAGCAACATTGGAGGGTGTCACCAGTGTTAGCATAGACTGCTGGGAGACTATGTCTCTGCAATATCCGTGTATCCCCTGCTGAGATTTCATCATGGTAGGTTCAAAATTTTGAGAAATAAAATATTATTTATAGATGTGAAATATTTTGTGCAAGGCCACTACAATGGAGATAAGTTGGTGAGAGTTATTTCTGTAGAAATTTTTCTATATATCAGCAATAGTAATAATAGTTACTAACACAAACATTTCTTACAATGTGTCCAACATTATTCTAAGCGCTTTCTATGTGTTTAGTCATATTATCTCTCCATCCTATAGGATAAGTATCACTGTCATTTCCATTTTATTGATGAGGAAACTGAAACTCAGAAAAGTTTAGTAATTTGCCCAAAGCTAGTGGTAAAGAACACGCCTGCCAGTGCAGGAGATGTAAGAGACACAGATTCGATCCCTGGGTCAGGAAGATCCCCTGGAGAAGAAAATCACAACCCACTCGAGTGTTCTTACCTGGAGAAGCCCATGGACAGAATAACCTGGTGGGCTACAGTCCACAGGGTCACAGAGTCAGACATGACTGAAGTGACTTAGCACACAAACACGTAAGTAGAAGAGCCAGAATCTAAAAAAAAATTAATAATATATAGCAATATTTTATATGGTTTTAATGTTACATATATGGTGTCATGTTGAATGCATCCTTTATAACTTGTTTTGTAACTTTATTTTGTATTTATGTATTTAATATGCACAGCTGTTATTCATTCATTTAAAGTGCTACACAATACTTCATATGGAATATATGGCTATTCCACATTATGTTGATCTATTCTACTATTCTTGTCCCTGTTATGATTTATAATTTTTCCCTATTATAAAAATAGTATGTTAAACATAAAATATATTTAAAATTTGTATGAAAACACCAAAGACAGACACATAGATCAATGGAACACAATAGAAAACCAGAAATAAACCCACATACTCATGGTCAATAAAGAAAGCAAGAATATATAATGGACAAAAGACAGTCTCTTCAAAAGTCATGCTGGGAAAACTAGACAGCTATTACATAAAAGAATGAAAATAGAAGCGGAACAGCTGCATGTAAAACAATGAAATTAGAACATTCTCTAACATCATATACAGAAATAAACTCAAAATGGATTGAAGACCTAAGTATAAGACTGGATACTAAAAACTCCTAGAGGAAAACATAGGCAAAACGCTCTTTGACATAAGCGGCAGCAATATTTTGGGGGAGGGGAATCTGTTTTCAGCTATTCATGCCACTGTCACCCAAAGTCACTCCTGCTTCATTGCAGTGAAAGGCAAATCATTAGGTTCACTCCAAGAAAAATATATTCTCTTTTTGCAGGCTTAGCTTTCTCCTTACCTGCAGTTCCTCCAACCTGTCTCAATTCTCTTCATCCTTCAAAGAGCACTGTAAGGTTAACCTTTATTGAGGTTTATATGTTTTATAATTAATGTGTGCTTTATATATTTTAGTTCACTTAGTCCTTACAATAATCCTATGTGGTTGGTATTATTATTAGTATTTTCATTTTAGAGATGGGAAATTAAGTTTCAGAGATTAAGTTCCAGAGTTACACAGTATGTGGCAGAATGAGTATTTGAGGGAGAGTCTGTTAATTGAATTCTAAAACTTCTGCTTTTAGTGACTAACCTATGTGGACCCACCCATCAGGATTCCCTAGTTACTTTGAGAACTAGAAATACAAAAATCACGAAGGAAAATACCTCTTAAACACATAACTTAGGTCCCACTGATACCATGTGAAGAATCTGCAGAAAATAATAATTATCAGAGGATACATATCTCGTCAGGGAGAAATGAATAATAATAGAAAATGAATAAAACTTGGAAAAAATAAAGCTAAGACCTGCTTTGCTTCTTCAAGGTTCCTAAGGTATTTTTGTAAGTGTCCTTTCAGAATCTTCCCAATAATGTGTTAACACTTGTTTTGCCTTAACATCTGTGTTAACTATCAGGATGGGACTTCCAAGCTTTGACACTGAGAATTCCTTCAAGGTACTGAATAATGACTGATTAAGGAGAAGGAGATGTTGATAATAACTATGAAGATAAATGTACCAGTTACATAGAATATAGGTCAGGAAGTGAGATTTGGTGATTCCCAAGCTGAGACTTAATAGCCAATTAAGAGCAAAATAAAAGATATAGAGCATTTTGGGGCTTCCCAGGTGGCACTAGTGGTAAAGAACCTGCCTGCCAGGGCAGGAGACTTGAGACTTGGGTTGAATCCCTGGGTCAGGAAGATCCACTGGAGAAGACAATGGCAACCCACTCTAGTATTCTTGCCTGGGAAATCCCATGGACAGAGGAACCTGGTGGGCTACAGTCCATGGAGTCACAAAGAGTTGGACACAACTGATGTGACTTAACACTCACACACAGAGCATTCTATACTTGGTAAACACCAGGAGCAAAGGGATGGAAAGCAAGAAATAGTATGGGATGAGGGATAACTACAAAGAATTTGGTTTTCCTGCACCATGAGTGAGAAAATTGAGGTTAAAAAGACACACAGGGTTCAGAAATTAGAGTCCACTTGTGGGCACATTGAGGAGTTTGCAGTTTATTTAGCCTGTGGATGGTGGAATGATATCGAATGATCTTAAACAGACAAGTGTAGGCAGATGGCTCTGATAAATGGGTAAGACTTTGAGGTAGAAACCCAGTAAAGAGACTACAGTTGACCCTTATACAAGCCAACCTTCCACACAGTCAAAATCTGAGTATGTCTTATAATCAGTCTTCCATGTCTATGGTTCCTTCTTACCTGAGGTTCCTTCTTATCTACTGTTCCATATACACAGATTCAACCAACAGGGGATCCATGTAGTACTAATATTTACTATTGAAAAAAAATCTGCAAATAAGTGGACCCACATGCTTCAAATCCATGTTGATCAAGGGTCAACTGCATTATAATCTTCCAGGAAAGAGATGAGTAGGGATTGGCATAAATCCATGACAATGAAATTGAGAGTGGGATAAAATATACAGGTGATTGGAAATTTGAATCCAAGACAACATCCTACAGGATGTAAGAGTTCTGTGAGAAAAAGAGAATGATTTGGGTCACAAGCTGGGGTTTCCATATTGGCTACTTAAGGGACAAAAAACTGCCTTGTCCCTTTCTCTCTTCTGATGCAGTGTGCGAGCTAGTTCATAACATCTTCTCTCTTTATGGTCATGGCAGTCCTTTGGAGATCTTGTCACCCTTCTTTACCACAAGGCCTGGCTGGGAGACAATTCTGCTTTACCCCAGTAGATCTTCCTACCTCAAAAACCTCAGGAATAGGTATTGGGGTTTAGTCACACTCTCACTTGGAAAGATCCTCAAGTTGCCTTATCTTCTACCCAGAGCTTGGCATCCCATGAGGCTGAATTCCTTTAAAAACAGATCAATTTAAAAAGTGGCATTAATCCTTTCTCCAAAATAGGAAACTGTCTGATATATAGCTCTGTGCCCGAAGAGACTCCAGGTGACACTTTAGCACTGCTAGCCCAAACTTCACTTCACTAAAGAAAAAAAAAAGAAACCCATGTCAGCTACATCAGCATCTTTGTAACAACTAAACTGTGAAAGTAGATGAGATCATTCAGAGTGAAATGTGGAATGAGAAAAGTGGCATGAAACCACCAACTTTTGAAATCCGTGGGCAAAAAAGCTAACAGTGAGACGGAAGTAACAAGAAAATCAACAGAATATTTTACCGTACAAATCCAGCATTTTAAGAAAGAAGTTGTCATGAAGAGTCAAAGTTCTACTAAGCTAAGGTCACTGAAGAGTCCATTGTAATTGAATTTGTTGTTGTTAAGTCACTCATTCATGTCCTGCTCTTTAGAACCACGTGGACTGCAGCACTCCAGGCTTCCCTGTCCTTCACTATCCCCTAGAGTTTGCTCAACTTCATGTCCATTGAGTTGGTGATGCTATCTAAACATTTCATAATCTGCCACTCTATTCTCCTTTTGCCTTCAATCTTTCCCAGCATCAGGCCAAAGTATTAGAGCTTCAGCTTCAGCAGCAGCCCTTCCAATGAATATTCAGGACTGATTTCCTTTAGGATTGATTGCTTTGATTTCCTTGCAATCCAAGGGACTCTGGGGAGTCTTCTCTAGCCCCATAATTCAAAAGCATCAAATCTTTGGCACTCAGCTTTCTTTGAGGTCCAACTCCCATATCTGTACATGATTACTAGAAAAACAATAGCTTAGACTATATGGACCTTTGTTACCAAAGGGGTATCTTTGCTTTTTAATGTGCTGTGTAGGTTTGTCATAGCTTTTCTTCCAAGGAGCAAGTGTCTTTTAATTTCATGGCAGCAGCTACCATCTGCAGTGATTTTGGAGCCCAAGAAAATAAAATCTGTCACTGTTTCCATTGTTTCCCCATCTATTTCCCAAGAAGTGGTGGGACCTGCTGCTACTGCTGCTGCTGCTAAGTCACTTCAGTCGTGTCCAACTCTGTGCGACCCCATAGACGGCAGCCCACCAGGCTCCTCCATCCATGGGATTTTCCAGGCAAAAGTACTGGAGTGGGGTGCCATTGCCTTCTCCAAGTGATGGGACCAGATGCCATGATCTTAGTTTTTTGAATGCTGAGTTTTAAGCCAGCTTTTTCACTCACCTCTTTCACCCCCATCAAGAGCCTCTCTAGTTCATCTTCACTTTCTGCCATTAGGGTAGTATCATCTGCATATCTGAGGTTGTTGATATTTCTCCCAGCAATCTTGACTCTAGCTTGTGATTCATCCAGCCTGGCATTTCATATGATGTACTCTGCATAGAAGTTAAATAAATAATCATGACCCTCTGCATAGGGTCATGATATAAAGCCTCGTCATACTCCTTTCCCAGTGTTGAACCAGTGTATTGTTCCATGTCTGGTTCTAATTGTTGCATCTTGACCTGCATCCAGGCTTCTCAGGAGACAGGTAAGGTTGTCTGGTATTCCCCTCTTTAAGAAGTTCCCACAGTTTGTTGTTCTCCACACAGTCAAAGGCTTTAGCATAGTCAATGAAGCAGAAGTAGATGTTTTTCTGTAATTCCCTTGCTTTCTCTATGATCCAATGAATGCTGGAACTTTGATCTGTGGTTCCTCTGCCTTTTCTAAATCCAGCTTGTACATCTGGAAGTTCTCAGTTCATGTACTGCTGAACCCTAGCTTGAAGGATTTTGAGCATAATTGTCAGGAGCCGCGTTAGGCGTTACTGACAAAATAGAGGCATGGCCCTAAACCCTCTCCCTTTGTTCCGAAGGCACAGACCCAGAATGAAGGAGTTAGGCTTTGTGATTCTGCCTTGTGTTTTCCTTTCCTCGGCTGAGTTGACTGAAGAGAATATTAAGGTGCTTATTGTTTTTGAGAGGAGCATGAGAAGGCATAAAGCCTTCTGCAGCTGTGCTCAAAGAATAATTCATAAAGTTAATCACTGATATTTGTTCAAGGACTTTTACAAAAAAAGTGTTCCAGGGTTAGCACACAGGCCACAGCTTGAGGCTATGGAAGGGATTGCTATCTGAAGCCCATTTGTGAGAAAAGTGTTTATGGCAACGGAGTTTGCTGAATTTAGGGCTTGAAAGTGAAGTCGTTCAGTCGTGCCCGGCTCTTTGCGACCCCATGGACGGTAACCTACCAGGCTCCGCGGTCCATGGGATCTTCCAGGCAAGAATACTGGAGTGGGCTACCATTTCCTTCTCCAGGGGATCTTCCCCACTCAGGGGTCAAACCCAGGTCTCCTGCATTGTGGACAAACGCTTTACCGTCAGCTAAAGATTTAAGGATTGCTGTAATGTTACAATATTCTACTATAGCTTATAGAAATTAGGGACTTTAGAGATATTATTAGCTAGTAGCCCTTTCTAAGAAATAGTGAGCTTAGGATACTAGGGGCAAACAGGACTTAGAAAGATAAGAATTAAGCTGAGGACTGTGGAATGCAGCCCAGACATTAGCATGAGTTACAGTGTATTCACAAGGACACATGAGAAAAAGTAGGTAAGAGAATCACTGAGGAAGGAACTCCTTTTGAGGGGCAACAATGATTTTTGGAGAAAAATAAATCTGGGTCAATGGGAACTAAAAATATCAAACCTCTGACCTAATGCTTTTGTAAAAATATAAAAGAGAATCATAAGCTTGAAATAAACAGGCAGTCCAAGGAAAATGAGAGGTTGCCTCTTTCTCGCCAATACCGCACACCCCTCCAGGTTGAATCCCTGGCTGCTGGAGCTGGACTCTGGCACATAATCTTGCTAGCATGTGAAATGAGTGCAGTTGTATGATAACTTGAACATTCTTTGGCACTTCTGTTCCTCAGGATTGGAATAAAAATGGACCTTTTCCAGTCCTGTGGCCACTGCTGGGTTTTCCAGATTTGTTGGCATATTGAGTGCAGCACTTTCACAGCATCATCTTTCAGGATTTGAAAAGCTCAACTGGAATTCCATCACCTCCCCTAGCTTTGCTTGTAGTAATGCTTCCTAAGGCCCACTTGACTTCACACTCCAGGATGTCTGGCTCTAGGTGAGTGACCACACCATCATGGTTATCTGGGCCATGAAGATCGTTCTTGTATAGTTCTTCTGTGTATTCTTGCCACCTCTTCTTAATCTCTTCTGCTTTGGTCAGGTCCTAAACATTTCTCTCTCCTTTATTGTGCCCATCCTTGCATGAAATGTGCCCTCAGTTCAGTTCAGTTCAGTTCAGTCGCTCAGTCGTGTCCAACTCTTTGTGATCCCATGAATTGCAGCACGCCAGGCCTCCCTGTCCATCACCAGCTCCTGGAGTCTACCCAAACTCATGTCCATCGAGTCGGTGATGCCATCCAGCCATCTCATCCTCTGTCGTCTCCTTCTCCTCCTGCCCCCAATCCCTCCCAGCATAGCTCTAATTTTCTTGAAGAGATCTGTAGTCTTTCCCATTCTATTGTTTTCCTCTATTTCTTTACATTGTTCATTGAAAAAGGCTTTCTTATCTCTCCTTGCTATTCTCTGGAACTCTCCAATTTTTCCCTTTTACCTTGCTTTTCACTTCTGTTCTTTCTTCAGCTATTTGTAAAGCCTCCTCAGACAAACACTGCCTTCTTGCATCTTTTTCTTTGGGATGATTTTGGTCACTGACTCCTGTACAATATTGTGAACCTCTGTCCACACTTCTTCAGGCACTCTGTCTACCAGATCTAATTCTTTGGATCCACTTGTCATCTCCACTGTATAAATCATACAGGATTTGATTTAGGTCATACCTTAATGCCCTGGTGGTTTTCCCTACTTTCTTCAATTTAAGCCTGAATTTTGCAATAAGGACCTGATGATCTGAGCCACAGTCAGCTCCAAGTCTTGTTTTTGCTGATTGTATACAGTTTCTCCATCTTCAGCTGCAAAGAATGTAATCAATCTGATTTCAGTATTGACTATTTGGTGGTGTCCATATGTCTCTTATCTTGTTGGGAAAGGGTGTTTGCTGTGATCAGTGCATTCTCTTGACAAAATTCTGTTAGCCTTTGCCTTGCTTCATCTTGTACTCCAAGGCCACCTTCCTTTTTTTGGGGGGGGTGGGTGTTAGTTCTAAAAGCTCTTATAAGTCTTCATAGAACCAGTCACCTTCAGCCCTTTTGGCACCAATGGTCAGGGCATAGACATAGAGTACTGTGGTGATGAATGGTTTGCCTTGGAAACAAACCGAGATCGTTCTGTCGTTTTTGAGATTGCACCCAAGTACTCCACTTAGGACTCTTGTTCACTATGAGGGCTATATCATTTCTTCTAAGGAGTTCTTGCCCACAACAGCAGATATAATGGTCACCTGAATTAAATTTGCCCATCCCCATCAATTTAATTCACCGATTCCTAAGATATCAAAGTTCACTCTTGCCATCTCCTGCTTAACAATGTCCAATTTTTCTTGATTCACAGAATTAACATTCCAAATTCATGTGCAATATTGTTCTTTACAGCATCAGACTTTCACTACCAGACACATTCACAACTGAGTGACATTTCTGCTTTGGCCCAGCTGCTTTATTTTTTCTGGAGCTTTTAGTAATTGCCCTCTGTTCTCCCTGGGTAGTATATTAGACCCCTTTCAACCTGGGGGCTCAAATTCTGGTGTCATATCTTTTTGCCTTTTCATACTGTTCATGGGGTTCTCATGGCAAGAATACTAGAGTGGTTTGCCATTCTCTCCTCCAGTGGACCACATTTTGTCAGAACTCTCCATTATGACCTGTCTGTCTTGGGTAGCCCTGCACAGCATGGCTCATCGCTTCATTGAATTATGCAAGTCCCTTTGCCATGACAAGGCTGTGATTCATTAAGTGGTGTAACTGGATACTGATGTGCTTAACAAGAGCTGTTTCAATAGATTTGTTGGGGTAGGAGTTAGATTATTTTAAATTGAAATTTTAATGGCCAGTAAATAAGTAGCTGAGAAGGAAATTAATCATGAAGTACACAGAGGGAGAAGTTCTATATAAGCATGGATACACACTGAAGAAAAGGGCAGTGAAGAGGGCAGGCTGAAGATGAAAGACAGAAACACTAATTGATGGAGCTGTCCCTCTAGGAGACAGGAGGAGATAGGGTCCAAAGTACAGAGGAGTGTGTTTGCTTTGAGCCTGAGAAAGAACAATCTATTTTGCTCTACAAATGAAGAAAAGGGGAGGAGAAAAAGTATGAATGTAGACAAGTATGTAGTAGATTAGACAGGAAGTTCAAATATTTCATGCATGCTTGCTTCAAGTAGTGAAAGCATCTGTTTAGATGGGCTGGAGAGATATGAAGCTTTGAGACTGAGACACAGTCAGATCAAGGACAAATAAGAGAGTCAATATTTGATATTAATTCTCCCACTGATATTATAAACAACTAGCATTGTGTAGCCACGCATTCTGGGAAACAAATTCACTTGGAAGGACAATGCAATAGCGGAGTGCAGTTTATTACACCAGCGGGCCCGAAGCAGAGTCTCCTCTTAGCCAAGGACCCCGACCAGTTTTTGTAAAAACCTTATATACCCTAAGCATATGTGCCCAAACACACCTCTCCAGATTGCCTGAAACTAGTCTGAACAAAGGAAAAAGAAAGATACAATCAAAGTTAACCCGTGATTCATATGTCTTAAGCCTAGGTAGTTAACAGTAGACAATTATCAATAGGCCTGTGGTCATACTCCAATAAGCATAATAGAATGTTATGATTCTATTTGGTTACACAGATAATTAGGGTATTCTTTTAGGTGATCAAGAGTCCTAGGGCTCTTCCTTCCGGGGGCCTGGTTTTCCAGTTGGTATGTCGTTTCCATAGACACTGGGCACATAGCTCAAAGTCCACAGTCCGGCCCAAGATGGAGTCCTGCTTTCAAGATAGAGCCTGTTCTGTTTCTTCCTTCAGCATCATGGTGGCCTTAATCCATAGGGTTGGGTAATTCTTTTGGGTGGTGTCCAGACTCCTGATGCTAGAACAAAGGTAGCCTAGAGTCTTGAGCCATGGTTGATGAGGTAGGTGTGGCAGCAGATGTGTGAACACTGTAACTTTGTGTTCCATTTAAGTTACCTAAATCTCTACCACCAAATTTAATCACACAGTGGCCTACCACTTTGTATGTGCCTTTTTTTCAGTATAAAGAATTTTTGATTGTTCTTCTTGTGGTAAGGAAAGGAAATATAGCTCTTTTGGCAACTTTATCTAAAGTCAGTCCTACATAATTTTTTTTTTAAATTTTTAAATTAGAGGATAATTGCTTTACAATGTTGTGTTGGTTTTGTTATGCCCAGAGTCCGAGTCCCCAAAACTGAGAGAATAAGACGTCCACAGCAATGCAAAAGCATAAAGGGGTTTATTACAAGCTCGAGCCCGGGCCTAGGTTTCATCCAGCACAGTGGAATCTGACAAAGGCCCTGAGCTCTGAATCACATATACTTTTATACAGACGGTTCTTTGTTTCTGTAACAGCATAGCTGATTGGTTAAACCATATGCGCGCGCGGGACTTTTAAACCTCGCATCCCTATCTGGATTGGCTCGGGTCTGGCGCAGGCGGGGGCCATGGGGATTTTTTCTGATTGGTCGAGCTACACTGCCTGCGGGAGTTCCCAGAGCCTCAGCTTTTCTTGGGCCTAGCCTGCCCGAGTGTCTGTCCTGGCTTCCTGGCTTCCGTTTGGTCCTAACATTCCCCCCTGTCTTTTTATCCTTGAGAGGAATCTTCCTCTCTATTTTGAGGCACTGCTTGATATTGTTGCCTCAGTGCCATTACCTGAACGGTATTGACATGGTCTTTTACAAAGGCAACAAGCTTAGTTATTATGCATGGACCAAAAGTAAGTATTAATAGTAGCACTATTAGAGGGCCCATCAGGGTGGAAATTAGCGTTGTTAACCACAGGGACTATTGGAACCAGGACTCAAATTAATCCTGAGACATTTTTTTTTAATAGCCAAAGCAGATTTTACCATTAATGACGTCTGTGTTTTTCTAGATATGAGAAGATGCAAGAATTGGGACTCATAAAATTTTTTTTCTGAAAAATATCTAACTATCTGATGGCCCGTTTTGCCAGTTTTTCGCAGAGCACAGAGTGCCTCATTTCTGATTTTTACCCTGAACTCCTTTCAGGGGCGTTGAAAGTCAGCAGTTGCAGCGGCCATGATTTAATCTTTGTAGATGCAGATGGCGAGTGTCAGTCTTCAGTTGGCAGAGCCCTTTTTGCTCATAAACTTGACCACGATTATGAGAGGGGCACTGCATGACCTTTTTATCCCACGGTGCTGAAAGTGTCCATTTTCAGGTAAACAGGCCACTCAATGTGCTGTTACTGGACTAGGCCATGAAACAGTATCTAAAATTCTCTGGACCACCTGTCTTCCTTTTTGGTCCAGGAAAATATTCCTTTTTGTTGCTTCTTGCCATATCTAGAGTTACACTGTTACCATCATCAATCTCATATGGGACTATATATTATTATTAGAGGCCTCACACACACATTTGACAGTGTAAGAAACAGCAATTTTGTAAAACAGGGGAAATACAAATAACATAGCCAGCAGTATTAGTAAAGTCACAAGTAAGACTTATGTTAAGAACTTCTATTAGATGTAGCCCAGTATATCTTTAGGTCATCTGACTTAGTCTGCCCTGTAGAATCTTTATCTTCCAGGGAAATTACATGTTGGCACCATCTATAAGGCACATAGCCCAGTTTTTTTAGTGTTATTAGACTGATTATCTTTAGTATGATTTAATTTTTTTAAGTAAATTTTCTCAGGGCCAACCAGTTAAAGTCTGGTAATAGAGAAATTTACCAAGGTAACCCAGAACTAGACACGGGTAATTGGCCACAAACCCAACAATTGGATTGATTTTTAAAACTAGCATAGGATCAGGCCTATGATAGAAAAGCATTTGACTTATATGCAAAGGTCTAAGAAGTCAAGAAAACATAAATAATCATACGAATCAGGTCCAGCATCTTGGGGAAGCTGTCTACCTCTGATGTCGTCGTCTTCTCATCCTGG
>VHQK01013669.1:116331-151450 GCA_006942125.1 Hippotragus niger niger | reverse complement strand
GAAGATCATGGCATCTGGTCCCATCACTTCATAGGAAATAGATGAGGAAACAGTAGAAACAGTGTCAGACTTTATTTTGGGGGGCTCCAAAATCACTACAGATGGTGATTTCAGCCATGAAATTAAAAGATGCTTACTCCTTGGAAGAAAAGTTATGACCAACCTAGATAGTATATTCAAAAGAAGAGACATTACTTTGCCGACTAAGGTCCGTCTAGTCGAGGCTATGGTTTTTCCTGTGGTCATGTATGGATGTGAGAGTTGGACTGTGAAGAAGGCTGTGCGCCGAAGAATTGATGCTTTTGAACTGTGGTATTGGAGAAGACTCTTGAGAGTCCCTGGGACTGCAAGAAGTTCCAACCAGTCCATTCTGAAGGAGATCAACCCTGGGATTTCTTTGGAAGGAATGATGCTAAAGCTGAAGCTCCAGTACTTTGGCCACCTCATGTGAAGAGTTGACTCTTTGGAAAATACTCTGATGCTGGGGGGGATTGGGGGCAGGAGGAGAAGGGGACGACCGAGGATGAGATGGTTGGATGACATCACTGACTTGATGGACGTGAGTCTGAGTGAACTCCGGGAGTTGGTGGTGGACAGGGAGGCCTGGCATGCTGCGATTCATGGGATCTCAAAGAGTCGGACACGACTAAGCCACTGAACTGAACTAAACAGAAGTTTTTTCCAAGACCTCTGCTGTCGGTCGTCTTAGAGTCCATTGGACTTTTCAGGTGAGCGGCGGAGGCAGGGGCAGAGGAGCATCTTTCTTTTTTTGTGGTGGAAGCAATGGGGGAACTGGATGTCTGGGGGACTTTGACATGGTGACTCAGTCTGTCTGGGATTCAAACAGGAGAAGAGGAATCCTTTTGTGTCCCAGTTTGGCGCCACTTGCCAGGGTCCAGCCCCCACAGGATCCAGGGGTACCCTCAGGAGAGACAGCATCGGCAAAGAGATTTAGACAGAGATAAAGAAAGAATGTTGCAGATAAGAAAATAGAGGAGAGAAAGAGGCTGATATCCCTTGGTTTACACAGAAAGCCAATAAAGCCCCAATACAAGGGACTTGCTCTGTTCATGTAAGCCACAGGCACCCTCCCAGTCTCCAAAGGGAGAGAAGACACAGCGCCTTCCCATTCAGGTCTTAGAACCCCAGGCAAGAAAGTGAATGCAGAGAGCCTCTGTGCTCCAAGCGATCAGCCTGAAAAAGAGAGTTAGAGAGAGAAAGAAACAAAGAAAGAAAGAAAGACATGGAGTGACAAGCTTCGGTGAGCAAGACCCATAACTTTATTTTCAAAAGGAACTTTTATACCTTGTCTCGTTCATAGAGGGAAACGAAAGATGCAAAGTCATAAAGAGTCAGCCCAAACATTACATCTGTTTTGTCTTTATAGAAACCAGGATTTTTTCTGCATACCTTTCCCATAAACAATGTTGTGTACATTATCTTCTGGCCTTGGAGGCCTGTGAACATTTTATGACCCTCTTTTGATAAAGGCTGCTCAACCAGAAAACTTATTTTCCCTTGAAATGTTTTTTCTTTATATTTTTAATCCATGTCAGCCTCAGAAAGTATTAAATGGAGTTACATTTCTCATGGAGCAAAGGTGCAGTGAGTTACAACAAAGAACCAATTAGCTCAAAGATCTGATATGGTTAATTCCAAGGCTATTGCTTGTTTTTCTTAAATTCCAACTACATTAACTATTGCACTTCCAGATGCACAGTGGATAAGAGATACGGGAACTTAACAGCAAGCAGTGGCTCAACAATGAAATCCAACACCAGCACTACTCTAATAGCTTTTAACTCTTTGAAAGGCTCTATATTTTTAGAATGTTTTAGGCTTCTTGTGCCTCTCACAGTTGGGAGGCTGTGAATAATTACATGCATAGCTGCAAGAGTCTGGATAAACCTGTCAGGCAAGCTAGAATGCCAACAGAGGGGGTTTGAATTGAAATATTCCTTTCATGTCTAGGAGACTTATTAGCTAGACTGCTAAGTTGATTTTCTCCAGAGAAAGTTTGTTGGGGATAGGCCCCTGTTAATGTCAGAAGAGTTGGTGAAAGGCACAAAATAGTAAGACAGACAGATTCTGGTGTGGGGGTAGATGCTCGAGCAGGTCCAGGGGGTCCCTTGAGTCCTGATCCAGCTTGCACACAAGGTCTCTTCCACATGACCTTGTCATGGGTGAGATCTCCCGTGCTGGCTCAGGGTACCTATGGAGTTTCAACAGGGGAATCAGGCCTCGTCGCATGTGGAGACTTGGACGTCCGTTTTCCTGTCGTGCTGTAAAAGTAGTGCCAGGGTTCTTGTCGAGTTGAAACAGGGATCTCTGGCTTTCTCTGGAGGTGCCAAAGGGCTGTCACACCCCCCATCGTGTTTTGAGTCGATATTCGGGGTGACACTCGAGTCAGTGCAGGGGAATCAGGTATATCAGGAGTAGATTGGGACATCGAGGTCATTCTGAATTGTGGCATGACCTCTGGAGTACCTCTCGAGTTTCAAGTTGAGACCACCTCCTGAGGTGGGACGGGAATGCTGGGATTCCTTTCCTGATGAAGCAGGGAAATGGACCCTCAATCAAGATGAGGAGGGATAAATGAGGCTCTTCTTGAGTTGTGGTGGGACACTCAGGGTTCCTCTCGAGTAGAGACAGGTATGTCGGGGAACTTTTTGAGTTGCATCAAGTGTGTCAAGGTCCCTTTCGAGGCTCAAGAGGGAAGGCGGGATTTATCTTGAGATGCCACAATGGAAAAGAGCCTCATCTCGCGTTCAGAGGAGAATCACCTGGTTTTCCTTGAGTTGTGGCAGGAATCATGGGGTTCCTCTCAAGTTACGATGGGGACCTCAGGAACCCACACGTGTTGCCTCAGGAAAGTCAAGTTTCCATGCGAGTTGCGAGGGGCCTCTCAGGATACCTCTCCAGTGGTTGCAGGGTCCTAGGTCGTCATCTCGATTTGAGGCCAGAACATCAGGGTTCCTCTCCAGTGCAGACGTGGATCTCGGGGTTCCTATGGAGTTTCAACAGGGGAGTCAGGCCTCGTCTCGTGTGGAGACATGGAAATCCGCTTTCCTCTTGAGCCCTAAAAGTAGGGTCAGGCTTCCTGTCGAGTTGACATAGGGATCTCTGGCTTTCTCTTGAGGTGCCACAGAGTTGTTACACCTGCCATTATGTTTTGAGTCAATACTCAGGGTGACAGTCGAGTCAGTGCAGGGGAACGAGCTTTATCTGGAATGGATGGGGACATCAGGGTCTTCTTGAATAGTGGCACGACCCCTGGAGTTTCCCTCGTGTTTCAAGTTGAGACCGCCTCCTCTTGAGGGGTGATGGGAACGCCGGGTTTCCTTTCCCAATGAAGCAGGGAAATGGACCCTCATCTCAAGATGAGGAGGGAAAAACGGGGCTCTTCTTGAGTTGTAGTGGGACACTCGGTCTTCCTCTCGAGTGGAGACGGTTATGTCGAGGAACTTCTTGAGTTGCATCAAGGGTGTCAAGGACTCTTTCGAGGCTCAAGAGTGAGTGTGGGATTTCTCTCGAGATGCTCCATCAGAATAGGGCCTCTCTCGCGTTAAGAGGAAAATCTCCCAATATTTCCCGAACTGCAGCAGGAAAAGTGGGGTTCCTCTCGAGTTACAACGGGGACCTCATGGATCCGCTTGTGTTGTCTCAGGAAATTCAAGTCTCCATGCGCGTTGCGACGGGCCACTCGGGATTCCTCTACAGTCAGTGCAGGGGCCTAGTTCTTCATCTCAAGTTGAGGCCAGAACCTCAGTGTTCTTCTCCAGTGCTGACATGGATCTTGGCGTTCCTATGGAGTTTCAACAGCGGAGTCAGGTCTCATCTCTTGTGAAGACATGGAATTCCTCTTTCCTCTCAAGCTGTAAAAGTAGTGTGAGGCTTCCTGATGCTTTTCCTGACCTTTTCCTAGGTCCCAGAGCCCATCCAAGCCTGTTTCTGCCCCATTCTGTGCTAGGTCAGCCATGTATTGAATCTTGCCTTTGGGAAGTCCCAGGGCACAAGCTCCATGTGATACCAGCCCCAGGTTGAAAGGCATGTAGGTGTTGTAGGCTGACAGGCCAAGGCAGTAGATGAGAGATTGACCCCATTCTGCAGATGGAGAGACTAGGGAAACCCTGAGGGGCATATGGCTTGTCAAGGGCCACATCACAGATGAGAAGAAGGAGCCTGTCTGAAAGAGATATGTCCTCAGTGCTCAGGCCCTGGCTGCACCCAGGCCTGCTAAAGCTGTGGGGTGAGTGGTGTGGGTGTCACTGTGCCTGCACATGGCCTAAGGGGGTGACTGAACAGGCAGAAACCCAGAGAGTCGCTTGGGGAGCTTTGTGTAAGGGACCTCGGCAATGAACCCAGGAAATGACATCACTTCCTGGCAACAGAACCCAACAGAACATAGAAACCTGATCTCCAGGCCTCACAGCGGAGAGGAGCCCCCAGCCAGTTTGCGGGCAGCTAAGATGTTTTGCTGTTTGCCCCTTCCCAGAGGCTGGGACCTCGGGATAGCTCACCGGCAGTGTGTGGGAAGGCAGTCGGTGCTGCCTCAGGACCCCACAGAAAGGCCTCTGGCCCTTTGCCTGAAGGAACAGAAAGGTAACACAGGAGCTGCAGCCCGGCCCAGGTCCCCTCTCCCATCCCACCTGGGGAACCCTGAGTCCTTTCCCTGTGTGTGTGGATGGGGGTGTCCTGGGGTATGTCTGCCTCAAGCAAGCCCCTGCGGATGTGGCTCAGAAATCTGTGGGCTGGGTGTGTCCACACCCCAGGGGAGAGCAGGCTGGGCGGGATGGGGAGTCCAGGCAGCACCGGCTGGCCAGGAAGGGGGCGACTCCTTCGTCCAGGGTGGGTGCCTGAGCAGACACATGTTTCTGCTGGCAGCAGAATTTCGAGCGAGCAGAAGCAGCCACCATATTGGTCAGGCCCAGCTCAGTAAACTCCAGGCAGAGCTGGCTGATGGTCAGTGTCATTTCAGAGCTTCCCAGTCGATGTGGCCGATGAGGGGTCACCCCGTTCACCTCCCTGAGGGAGGCATCAGATCACCACCTCCCTGCCCATGAGGCCCAGTGCAGGCTCCAGGTGAGCGTGCCCATGGAGGGATCAGCCCAACTGGGAAAGAAGAAGAAGTGGGGAAGGCCTGCTCCACACACCACCCAGGACACATCCCAGGGCCCAGTCTCAGGCTGCCATGGAGCTCAGCACACTCGGCTTTGACCCTGAGCCCCAAGAACCCCTGCCTCTGAGGCAGCAGGAGGACCTGGAGCCCAGCACGGCAGAGCACAGAGGTTAGGAGGCTGGGGCTGTGCATGTGAGTGTGTGGGGAGGGGGTGCTGAGCTTCACACGGAGGAGTCCCCCAGATCTGGGTCTGAGCCTGGAACAAAGGCTGGCCTCACACCACCCATCAGTCACACTGCAGTCAGAATGCATCCTAAGCTGGGTATTCTTTGCGATTCTCTGGGAAGCTTTCTGTCCCTGTATACACACATCAAAATGCTGGCAATGGGTAACCTTCTCTTCTCTCACAGCTCTAGCACTGGCCTCTAATTACAACCAGACTCTACTTCCATGTCCTGTCCCTACAGCAGTGGGTGCTACCGGTGCAGGACCCAAGGATCCCCTGAGGGGAGATCAGGACCTGAGACTTCCCTTCCCAAAGACACTGGGCCAGCTGGGTACTGGCCAGCACACTGGGCATATTAGACCTCTGTGCCTGCAGGACCCCCAGCCACAGGCACCGATGTCCCACCCCATGAGCGAGAACATCCACCTCCACCTGCACCTGTACCTGCTCGGCCTTTGGCAGGAGAACCCGAGTCAGGGGATGACTTACTGCCTCTGCAGGGAGAGCCTGCTCTGGCTCCTGCCCAAGACCCAGATGCCCACGATGACTAACCCACCCCTGCAGGGAGAATGGACCCCCGCTCTGGATAGAGACCCAGAGCCCTTTCTGGAAACACCTTGTCCAGGGGAGCAGTTGGCTCTGCAGCCTTCGTCCCTGCCTGCTTCCCGTGGATGCCATCAGCTCACTCCCCACCCAGGGCAGATTGAGTGCCCTTCCCCTGAGCTTATTTTCATCTGATTTGTGTGTAGCTTTCTTGTGATGTTTTATTTTTTTATGCCTTTATGTATTTTTTTCTGTTGTTTTGTTAATAAATTTTACTTTAATTGATGCAATTTGGGAATATTAAGGCTTTCACAATGCTGTGTAACCATCACCAATGTCTACATTCGCACCTTCTCATTCTATCCCCCCCACTTTCCAGCAAAGCATTCATGTAAAGCACTCCCCATTCCTCCCTCCCTGACCTGACAACATTTAGTCTTCTTCTTTCTCCATTTCTTCCCATTCTTTGGTGTCTGCAATCAATGCCTATCACTGAAATGATAGGAAAATGTATGTTTTTCTGATAGAAAGGGAACGTTATAGGCGCTTAGTCTTGTTAGACTCTCTTCAGTCCCATGGTTTTTACAGTCCATGGAGTTATCTAGGCCAGAATACTGGAGTGGGTAACTTTTCCATTATCCAGGGGATTTTTCTGACTCTCTACATATTTTAAGACTAAACTTGAGAATTCTTGTCTTTATTTCATTTGAAGTAGTCTTTGGGTAACTGAAAGGACAGTGTAGGTACTTTCAGGATGTCATCTGCAAAATGAAGCCCTTTCGGCAAATGTGGTCTGAACTTCCAGGTCGGCATTGCTGTTGGAAATGTGACATCTCAGCCAGAAAGGAGATGTGGAGCTCTTCCTGTTCCACAAACAAATTCACAGAAGAAGCCAAAAGAGAGAGCTGGAAAATGAACAACACCAACGCTCCAAAAGCATTCCTCTTTGGAGAAAGCCAGAGAAAACCCAACATCCTATGGCCCACAAACCCTCTTGGAAATGAATGTTGAGTAAGGAAGAGAAGAAACATGTGAGGGTGGACAGGCCATGCCCATGGCCACTGTAGTTTCAAGACGGCCTGACCTCTCAGATGAAGATGATGACCATGGCCTGAACATTTGCAGACAGCAGTGATGGTCATCCCTGTGTAAGTGTTTAGTCTGGTGTCAACATGCCCTGGGTACCACACGAGGGAGGAGACCTGGGTCTCTTCCTCTGCCCCACATCCCACCCTCAGGGAGGCAGCTCAGGTGCTTTCAGGACCTGCCTGCCTGTCTGGCTCAGCCATGAGCTGTGACCACTTCCAGGGTAGACTCCACCTTCTTTTCTCTATGCACCATGAACCTGCACACAGTGGGCCTTTGGAACCTCAAGAAACTTGCCCCATCCCCACTAGAGCCAGAAGCCTCCCCTGGCATCCAAACGCCTGTGGAGTCACTTTGGCCCAAGCCCTAGCTCTGGACCCCTGGAGCCTACTTCAGCCTTTACAGTCTGAATAATCAGGTCCTTTAAACACAGATTCCCAGCTGTCAGATCGGAGCTTTGGATTCACAGTCAGCTCTGTCCCTCCCACGGCAGCCAGGTGGGCCGCCATGCAGGCAAAGGAGCATATGAGCTGAGTTTCAAGGGAGGCATTGAAAGGACAGAAGTGGATACAACTTGTTGCAAACTGAGGGAGGGTCCCTGCGCATCTCAGAAAAGGCCTCTGGTGTGCAAGTGTGGAGGAGGCCATCGATGGTGCAAAGGAAAGAGACACACTCAGGGGCAAAGGCTCTTGGCCTCTTCTTTAGCAGCTCCAGTGGTAGTCTGTGAACATTGGACAGCCAATGTGGTCACAGAAGCATGACTCTAATTTCCTCAGAAAGCAAGAGAAAGGGAGCAGCATGTGGGAGGACCTGGAGGGTGTGGTGGGGTGGACGAAGGGAGGTGCCATTCCTTTCTTCAGTGCAAACTGATTTTGTGAGTCTCTGAGCTGCCAGATGGCAGTTACCAACTCAGGTCCCCACAGCACCCAGTGTGGGCTGGGTGCTGCCTTAGCCCCTGTCACACGGACAAGCTTCCATGTGGCCTCCCTGTGTTCTAACAGCAGGAACTGTGGGGTTTGTCTGGGTACACACTTCCTTGCTATAGCTGAGTTACCCCCTTCTTAGAGGCCCAGTTTTGTCCTCTAGAATAAGGACATCGATTGCTACCTTAGCAGGTTGCTACCTTAAACCTGTGAAGACTCTTTAGGGTAATCCTACAATTAGTAACTGGTCTTAAGAGATATTGGGCTTCCCTGATACCTCAGCTGCTGAAGTATCCTCCTGCATTGCAGGAGAGCCCAGTTTGATTCCTGGGTCAGGAAATCCTGATCTGCTGCAGAAGGGTCAGGCTACCCAGTCCAATATTCTTGGGCGTCTTTGTGGCTCAGCTGGTAAAGAATCTACCTGCATGTGGAGACCTGGGTTCGACCCCTGGGTTTGGAAGATCCGCTGGAGAAGGGAGTGGCTGCCCACTCCAGTATTCTTGCCTGCAGAATTCCATGGACCCTATAGTCTATGGGGTCACAAAGAGTTGGACACTACAGAAGGACTTGTCCCTTCAATTTCAAGAGATATTCCCTGAATTCAGATTAGACTGGAGTCTCCCAGTGCCATCTGGTGTTTCTTACCTGAAGCCAGCCAAAACCCACACACTTGCATTTGCAGGGTCTCCATTTAGCCCGCTGGATAGAAAAACTAGCGTGGTTCCACAAGCTCACAGATAAACAGGAGGACTCACAGGCAGATGGCTTCCCTCTGGTCTCAGGTGGAGCTTCAGGATCACAGCAGGAGCCACCGCTCTCAAAACCTGGGCTCAGCAGCGGCCTCATTCTCAAGCCAGTGCCTCTGCCCTGACGGGAGCAGAAAGGTCACCAATCACCCCAGGCTGACCTCAGGCTCCTCCCACTACTGTAGACTGACGTCACCAGGCCCACCCATTCCAGCAGAACCAGAGCTCCTCTTCCCCTTGATTGCAGCGTGAGTCCCGGCCCTGGGCCCCGATCGGTCACTGCCCAAGTCCTGAGCTCATCACGGTAGCCATGGAGGATGGAACATACAGATTGGACAGATTCAGGTCGTGTGACCATACTCTCCAGGACACCTATGAGGGCCTCACAATATGTCAGGAGTGGAGACAGCACGATGCGCCAAGAGAATCAGGTCACTGTGTCCTTGTGCTCCACGTCCTGGGACGAGCTTGCACAATGTCTCTACACAACACTTTGTTATCTGCAGACAAAATATTCATGACACACCTCTTCCCTTCCCAAGCATAGTTTCACGCAACAATATTCAAGGGAGCAAGGCCTCCTGTTTGAAGACAGGTTTGGAGATCCCCCTCCTAGCATTTAGGCTTCTTCTGTGTGTCATGGTAGAATAATTGATTCAGTGAAAAAATAGCCACTAGCACCACACATGGTGCTCTATGTTTTCAGGATTCTTGCTTGTTCTGAGTACAGGACATGTTCCAGGGGCCCCTCAAATGGAGTGAATTTTGTCCAAGGAAGCACTTGAGACACTGAATCCCTCAATCACGTTGCTGTACGCCTTGAACTAGCAAGTTTTTAAAAATGCATAGTACCTCGATTATAAAGTAAGGTACTCGCTGATCAAAAATTGTTATAAAATTTGTCAAGTTTTCCTTTCAAGTGTTGGTTCTTCGTATGTGTCTTAATTGCTATGGTGGTGTTTTGTGAGGCAGGGATCCAACTTACTTTCCCGACGGGTGCAAAATAGCCCCAGTGGGCCTCCTCTCTTCCTTTACATATTCAGTTCAGTTCAGTTCAGTCGCTCAGTTGTGTCCAACTCTCTGCGACCCCATGAATCGCAGCACACCAGGCCTCCCTGTCCATCACCAACTCACGGAGTTTACTCAGACTCACGTCCATCGAGTCAATGATGCCATCCTCTGTCATCCCCTTCTCCTCCTGCCCCCAATCCCTCCCAGCATCCAAGTCTTTTCCAATGAGTCAACTCTTCGAATCAGGTGGCCAAAGTACTGGAGTTTCAGCTTTAGCATCATTCCTTCCAAAGAAATCCCAGGGCTACCCTCGTTTGGAATGGACTGGTTGGATCTCCTTGAAGACCAAGGGACTCTCAAGAGTCTTCTCCAACATCACAGTTCCAAAGCATCAATTCTTCGGCATTCAGCTTTCTTCACAGTCCAACTCTCACATCCATACATGACCGGTGGAAAAACCATAGCCTTGACTAGACGGACATTTGTTGGCAAAGTAATTAATGTCTCTGCTTTTGAATACGCTATCTAAGTTGGTCATAACTTTCCTTCCAAGAGTAAGCTTCTTTTAACTTCATGGCTGTGATCAACATCTGCAGTGATTTTGGAGCCCCCTCAAATTAATGTCTGACACTGTTTCCACAATTCCGCATCTATTTGCCATGACGTAATGGTACAGATGCCATGATCTTAGTTTTCTGATTGTTGAGCTTTAAGCCAACGTTTTCACTCCCCTCTTTCACTTTCATCAAGAGGCTCTTTAGTTCCTCTTCACTTTGTGCCATAAGGGTGTTGTCATTTGCATGTCTCAGGTTATTGCTACTTCTCCTGGCAATCTTGATTCCAGCTTGTGCTTCTTCCAGCCTAGCCTTTTGCATAATATTCTCTGCATATAAGTTATGGAAGCAGTGGGAAAATATACAGCCTTGACGTACTCCTTTCCCTATTTGGAACGACTCTGTTGTTCCATGTCAAGTTCTAACTTCTGCTTCGTGACCTGCATATATAGGCTTCTCAAAAGGCAGGTCAGGTGGTCTGGTATTCCCATCTCTTGAAAATTTTCCAACATTTTATTGTGATCCACAGAATCAAAGGCTTTGGCATAGTCAATAAAACAGAAATATATGTTTTTCTATAACTCTTGCTTTTTCGATGATTCAGCAGATGTGGGCAATTCGATCTCTGGTTCCTCTGCTTTTCTAAAACCTGCTTGAATATCTGGAAGTTCACCGTTCATGTATTGCTGAAGCCTGGCTTGGAGAATTTTGAGCATTACTTTACTAGTGTGTGAGATCAGTGAAACTGTGTGCTAGTTTGAGGATTCTTTGGCATTGTCTTTCTTTGGCCTTGGAATGAAAACTGACTTTGCCAGTCCTGTGGCCACTGCTGAGTTTTCCAAATTTGCTGGCATATCGAGTGCAGCACTTTCACAGTATCATCTTTAAGGATTTTAAATAGCTCCACTGGAAATCCATCACATCCACTAGTTTTTTCATAATGATGCTAAGGCCCACCTGACTTCACATTCCAGGATGTCTGATACTAGGTGAGTGATCACACCATCATGATTATCCGGGTCGTGAAGATCTTTCAGGTACAATTCTTCTGTGAATTCTTGCCACTTCTTCTTAATATCTTCTGCTTCTGTTGGGTCCATACCGTTTCTGTCTTTATCGAGCCCATCTTCACATGAAATGACTCCGTGGTATCTCTAATTTTCGTGAAGAGATCTCTAATCTTTTCCACTCTGTTGTTTTCCTCTATTTTTTTGAATTGTTTGCTCCTGAAGGCTTTCTTATCTCTCCTTGCTATTCTTCGGAATGATGCGTTCAGATGCTTATATCTTTCCTTTTCTCCATTGCTTTTCTCCTCTCTTCTGTTCACAGCTATTTGTAAGGCCTCCTCAGACAGCCATTTTGCTTTTTTGCATTTCTTTTTCTTGGGGTTGTTCTTGATCCCTGTTCCTGTACAATGTCATGAACCTCCGTCATCATGCACTCTCTCAGATCTAATCTGTTAAATCTATTTCTCACTTCCACTGTACAATCATCAGGGACTTGATTTAGGTCATACCTGAATTGTCCAAAGAATAGAGAGAAGAGATAAGAAAGCCTTCTTCAGCAATCAATGCAAAGAAATCTAGGAAAACAACAGAATGGGAAAGACTAGACATCTCTTCAAGAAAATTAGAGATACCAAGGGAACATTTCATGCAAAGATGGGCTCGATAAAGGACAGAAATAGTATGGACCTCACAGAAGCAGAAGATATTAAAAAGCGGTGGCAAGAATACACAGAAGAACTGTACAAAAAGGATCTTCATGACCCGGATAATCACGATGGTGTGATCACTCATCTAGAGCCAGACATCTTGGAATGTGAAGTCAGGTGGGTCTTAGAAAGCATCACTATGAACAAAGCTAATGGAGATGATAAAATTCCAGTTGAGCTGTTTCAAATCCTGAAAGATGATACTTTGAAAGAGCTGCACTCAATATGGCAGCAAATTTGGAAAACTCAGCTGTGACCACAGGACTGGAAAAGGTCAGTTTTCATTCCAATCCCAAAGAAAGGTAATGCCAAAGAATGCTCAAACTACCGCACAATTGCACTCATCTCACATGCTAGTAAAGTAATGCTCAAAATTCTCCAAGTCAGGCTTCAGCAATACATGAACTGTGAAGTTCCTGATGTTCAAGCTGGTTTTAGAAAAGGCAGAGGAACCATACTTCAAATTGCCAACATCCACTGGATCATGGAAAAAGCAAGAGAGTTCCAGAAAAACATCTATGTCAGCTTTATTGACTATGCCAAAGCCTTTGACTGTGTGGATCACAATAAACTGTGGAAAATTCTGAAAGAGATGTGAATACCAGACCACCTGACCTGCCACTTGAGAAATCTGTATGCAGGTCAAGAAGCAACAGTTAGAACTGGACATGGAACAACAGACTGATTCCAAATAGGAAAAGGAGTATGTCAAGTCTGTATATTGTCACACTGCTTATTTAACTTACATGCAGAGTATATCATGAGAAACGCTGGACTGGAACAAACCCAAGCAGGAATCAAGATTCCCAGGAGAAATATCAATAACCTCAGATATGCAGATGACACCACCCTTATGGCAGAAAGTGAAGAGGAACTAAAACGCCTCTTGATGAAAGTAAAAGACGAGAATGAAAAATTTGGCTTAAAGCTCAACATTCAAAGATCATGGCATCCGGTCCCATCACTTCATGGGAAATAGATGGGGAAACAGTGGAAACAGTGTCAGACTTTATTTTTTGGGGGGCTCCAAAATCATTGCAGATGGTGACTGCAGCCATGAATTTAAAAGATGCTTACTCCTTGGAAGAAAAGTTATGACCAACCTAGATAGCATATTCAAAAGCAGAGACATTACTTTTCCGACTAAGGTCCTTCTAGTCAAAGCTATGGTTTTCTAGTTGTCATGTATGGATGTGAGAGTTGGACTGTGAAGAAGGCTGAGCGCTGAGGAATTGATACTTTTGAACTGTGGTGTTGGAGAAGACTCTTGAGAGTCCCTTGGACTGCAAGGAGATCCAACCAGTCCATCCTAAAGGAGATCAGCACTGGGTGTTCTTTGGAAGGAATGATGCTAAAGCTGAAACTCAAGTACTTTGGCCACCTCATGCGAAGAGTTGACTCATTGGAAAAGACTTTGATGCTGGGAGGGATTGGGGCAGGATAAGAAGGGGACGACCGAGCATGAGATGGCTGGATGGCATCACTGACTCAATGGACGCGAGTCTGAGTGAACTCCGTGAGTTGGTGATGGACAGGGAGGCCTGGCGTGCTGCGATTCATGGGGTCGCAAAGAGTCGGACACGACTGAGCGACTGAATTGAACTGAACTAAACTGAACTGAACTGAATTGTCTAGTGGTTTTTGCTACTTTCTTCAGTTTAAGTCTAAATTTAGCAATAAGTTCATGATCTGAGCTAGTCAGCTCCCCGTCTTGTTTTTGCACACTGTATAGAACTTCTCCACCTTTGGCTGCAAAGAATATAATCAGTCTGATTTCAGTGTTGACCATCTGATGATATCCAAGTGTAAAGTCTTCGTTTGTGTTGTTGGAAAGGGGTGTTTGCTATGACCAGTGCGTTCTCTTGGCAAAATTCTATTATTTTCCCTGCTTCATTCCATACTCCAAGGCCAAATTTGCCTATTAATCCAGGTGTTTCTTGACTTCCTACTTTTGCATTCCAGTCCCCTAGAATGAAAAGGACATCTTTATTGGGTGTTAGTTCGAAAAGGTCTTGAAAGTCTTCATAGAACCGATCAACATCAACTTCTTCAGCATTACTGGTTGGGGCATAGGCTTGGATTACCTGATATTGTGTGGTTTGCCTTGGAAAGAAACAGACATCATTCTGTCGTTTTTTAGAGGGCATCCAAGTACTGCATTTCAGATTCTTTTGTTGACCATTATGGCTAGTCCATTTCTTCTAAGGGATTCCTGCCCACAGTAGTAGATATAATGGTCATCTGAGTTAAATTCACCCATCCCAGTCCATTTTAGTTCGCTGATTCCTAGAATGTCAATGTTCACTCTTGCCATCCCGTTTGACCACTTCCAATTTGCCTTGATTCATGAAGTTAACATTCCAGGTTCCTATGCAATATTGTCTTTACAGCGTCGGACCTTGCATGTTTCACCAGTCACATCCACAATTGGGTATTGTGTTTGCTTTGGCTGCATCTCTTCAGTCTTTCTGGAGTTATTTCTCCACTGATCTCCAGTAGCATGTTGGGCACTTACCGACCTGGGAGTTCCTCTTTCAGTATCCTCTCATTTTGCCTTTTCATACTCTTCATGGGGTTCTCAAGGCAAGAATACTGAAGTGATTTGCCATTCCCTTCTCCAGTGGACAACATTCCATCAGCCCTCTCCATCATGACCTGTCCACCTTGGGTGGTCCCTCATGGCATGGCCTAGTTTCATTGAGTTAGACAAGGCTGTGGTCCATGTGATCAGATTGGCTAGTTGTCTGTGATTATGGTCTCAGTGTGTCTGCCCTCTGATGCTGTCTCACAACACCTACCATCTTACTTGGGTTTCTCTTACCTTGGTCGTTGGGTATCTACTCATGGCTGCTCCAGCAAAGCGCAGCCACTGCTCCTTACCTTGGACGAGGGGTATCTCATCAGGGCCGCCCCTCCTGACCTTGAATGTGGAGTAGCTCCTCTTGGCCCTCCTGCACCCGCACACAACCTTTAGTGGTGTTGAAAATACAAATCTGTGTGCCAACCACAAGTAAAGTGAAGTCACTCAGTCGTGTCCGACTCTTTGTGACTCCATGGACTTTAGCCCACCAGGCTCCTCCATCCATGGAATTTTCTAGGCAAGAATACTGGAGTGGGTTGCCATTTCCTTATCCAGGGGATCTTCCCGTCCCAGGGATCAAACCAGGGTCCCACATTGCGGGCAGATGCTTTACCATCTGAGCCACCAGGGAATTAAGCTTTCACAAATCAGAAAGATAGTAAACTGAACATGAGAGATGACTTGCAAGTGATGTATCTGATAAGCTGTTCCTATGTAAAATAGTCTAAGAACAAACAGCATTCAAGTCTCCAAGAAAAAACACACCACCCTTGCCCCATCCCCCAACACCAACTCCAACCTAAACATTGT
Source organism: Hippotragus niger niger (assembly GCA_006942125.1). NCBI lineage: Eukaryota > Metazoa > Chordata > Mammalia > Artiodactyla > Bovidae > Hippotragus > Hippotragus niger. The sequence goes on along the minus strand of VHQK01013669.1, from coordinate 136,137 downwards.
ATCTCACTCTAACCTATCCCTAACACCTAACCCTAAGCTAACAATATCCATGTGCATTCAAAGGCATCCATCCATCCCCAGGAGAGACAGAGAGAAAGAGAAAAAGGAAGACAGAGACAGAATTTTGAAAGGAAAAGAAAGACATGTCTAAAGAGAGACACTGAACAAAAGAGAGGAAATGAGTAGATTTTACAGACCTTTTTATAAATCTATCTGGAAGTTAGAAGCAGTGACAGTGCCCATCCACCGCAGAAGTTGGAAAATGACCCAAGCTTATGAAAGTAAAGGAGAAGAATGCAGGGAGCATTATAGGCTCAGCCACCCACAGAAGCTGAGGTGGGGCACTTGAACCAGAATTCAATGAATAAAAGAGGACCAGAAAGTTGGGTCTGCTTTTAAATAAGAGAAGGTGACCTTCCAGTCTTCCTTTCGGTCCTTCATTGGGGGATGGAGGGGGGCTGGGTCCAAAAATAGGCAGGAAGAGGAGTGCCTTTTCCTAGGTCCCAGAGCCTATCCAGGCCTGTTCCTGACGCATTCTGTGCTAGGTCAGCCATGTATTGAATCTTGCCTTTGGGAAGGCCCAGGACACAAGCTCCATGTGATACCAGCCCCAGATTAAAAGGATTGTAGACAGGAAGGGGAGTGTGGTCGAGTTGCCATAGGGATCTGTGGCTTTCTTACAAGGTGCCACAGGGCTGTCACACCTGCCATCGTGTGTTGAGTTGATACTCGGGGTGACAGTTGAGTCAGTGCAGGGGAATCAGGTTTATCAGGAGTGGATTGGGACATCAGGGTCTTTTTGAATTGTGCCACGACCCCTGGAGTTCCTCTCGACTTTCAAGTTGAGACCGCCTCCTCTTGAGTTGCGATGGGAACGCAGGGATTCCTTTCCTGATGAAGCAGGGAAATGGAACCTCATCTCGAGATGAGGAGGGAAAAACAGCACTCTTCTTGAGTTGTGGCAGGACCCTCGGTGTTCCTCTCGAGTGGAGACTGGTATGTTGGGGAATGTCTTGAGTTGCATCAAGGGTGTCAAGGACCTTCCCAGGCTCAAGAGGGAAGGTGGGATTTCTCTCAAGATGCTACAGCAGAAAAGGGCCTCATCTCGCATTGAGGGGAGAATCCCCTGGTTTTTCTTGTGTTGCATCAGGAAACTCATGGTTCCTCTCGAGTTATGATGGGGACCTCAGGGACCCGCTCGTGTTGCCTCAGGAAAGTCAAGTCTCCATGCAAGTTGCGAGGGGCCTCTCTGGATTCCTCTCCAGTTGGTGCAGGGGCCAAGGTCCTCATCTTGAGTTGAGGCCAGAACCTCAGTGTTCCTCTCCAGTGCTGACGTGGATCTCGGCATTCCTCTGGAGTTTCAACAGGGGAGTCAGGCCTCGTCTCGTGTGGAGACATGGAAGACCGCTTTTCTCTCGAGCTGTCAAAGTAGTGCCAGGCTTCCTCATGAGCTGACATAGGGATCTGTGGCTTTCTCTCGAGGTGCCACAGCACTGTCACAACTGCCATCGTGTTTGGAGTGGATACTCGGGGTGACCGTCAATTCAGTGCAGGGGAATCAGTTTTACTTGGAGTGAATTGGGACATCAGGGACTTTTTGAACTGTGGCACGACCCCTGGAGTTCCTCTCGAGTTTCAAGTTGAGACTGCCTCCTCTTGATGTGTGACAGGAACACTGGGATTCCTTTCCCCACGAAGCAGGGAAATGGACCCTCATTTCGGGATGAGTTGGGGAAAAAAGAGGTTCTTCTTGAGTTGTGGCAGGACACACTGTGTTCCTCTCGAGTGGAAACTGGTATGTCACGGAACTTCTTGAGTTGCACCCAGGGTGTCAAGGACCCTTTCGAGGCTCACGAGGGAAGGTGCGATTTCTCCTGAGATGCCACAGCAGAAAAGGGCCTCATTTCACATTGAAGAGAGAATCTCCTGGTTTTTCTTGAGTTGCGGCAGGAAACGGGGTTCCTCTTGAGTTACGATGGGGAACTAAGGGACCTGCTCGTGTTGCCTCAGGAAAGTCAAGTCTCCATGCAAGTGGTGAGGGGCCTCTCAGGATTCCTCTCCAGTGGGTGCAGGGGCCTAGGTCCTCATCTCGAGTTGAGGACAGAACCTCAGTGTTCCTCTCCAGTGCTTACTGGGATCCAGCCCTGATTGGATCCATTGTATTCAAAGCATGGATGGCGAGTCAAGAGAGATTTATAAATATATAGAGAGATAAGGAAAGAATTTACAGTCAAGATAATAGAGAGAAAAAAGGCTGATATTTATTGGTTTTCGCAGAAAGCCAGTAAAGCTTCAGACAAGACACATGCTCTGTTCATGTAGGCCACAGGCACCCTCTTGAATAGCAGAAGGTGCCCCGCCTTGGGCTCCCTCTAGCATGGGTCTTAGAAGCCCCGGCAGGAAAGTGAACTCAGAGGGCCCCTACACCCGAGGGAGTCAGCTTGAAAAGAAAATAAAGAAAGAAACAAAGAAAGACATGGGGGAGCCAAGCGATAATAAGGTGAGACCCAAAACTTTATTTTCCAGGGGAGCTTATATACATTGAGCTGTACATAGAGAATAATGGAAGATGCAGAGTCATGCAGGGTCAGCAGTCCTGACCTTTATCGAGACTAGGCTTTCTTTCTGCCTACCTTCCCATATGCAAAAGTTTTAAGTGATTTACATCATCTTCTGGCCAGGAGGTCTGCTAACATTTCATGACCCTTCTTTCTGATAAAGGTTAGTGAACCAGAAAATTTATTTTCTCTAAAGGTGATTCTTCTAAAGTCTAGCGCCACTCCCTGAAAGCACTAGATAAAGTTGCATTCCTGTAGGGCAAAGGTGCAATGCACTATAACAAGGAAGGAATTCATTAACTCAAGGTTTAATGTTGTAAATACCAAGGTTACTTACTTATATTTCTATATATCAACTATATTAATTAATGCACTCCCAGGTACACAATGAAAGATATGAAAACTTGGCAGTAAGCATTGGCTCAACAATGAAACCCTTAACCAATTCTATTCTAATGATTTTTAACTCCTCAAAAAGCTCTACATTCCTAGAGTGTTTTAAGCCTCCTGTGCCTCTCGTGGTTGGGAGGCTATAAAAAATCACATGCGTAGTTGAAAGAGTGGCCCGTCAGGCAAGTTAAAAAGCTATCAGAGGGGTTTGAATTGAAACACTCCAATTACACACAGGAGACTTATTAACTAGAGCACTGAGTTGATATCCTTCAGAGATAGGTGGTCGGAGACAGCCCCCATTAGTACCAGAAGAGTTTGGTGAAAAATGTAAGATAGTAAGATGGACAAACTCTGGTTTTGGGGTAGATGCTCGAGCAGGTCCAGGGGATCCCTTGAGTCGTGATCCGCCTTGCCCATCACGCCTCTCAAACATACTTGTCATGGTTGGAATCTCCCATGCTGGCTCCCGGCAAGTGCTGACATGGATCTTGGGGTTCCTATGGAATTTCAACAGGGGAGTCAGGCCTCGTCTCATGTAGAGACATGCAAGTCCGCTTTCCTCTCAAGCTGTCAAAGTAGTGTCAGGCTTCCTGTCAAATTGACATAGGGATCTGTGGCTTTCTCTCGAGATGCCACAGGGCTGACACATCTGTCATGGTGTTTGGAGTCGATAGTCGGGGTGACAGTCGAGTCAGTAGAGAATCAAGTTTATCTGTAGTGGATTGTGACCTCAGGTTCTTTTGAATTGTGGCACAACCCCTGGAGTTCCTCTCGAGTTTTAAGTTGAGACCGTCTCCTCTTGAGGTGCGACAGGAATGCTGGGATTCCTTTCCTGACGAAGTAGGGAAATGGACCCTCCTCTCGTGATGAGTTCGAAAAAACAGGGCTCTTCTTGAGTTGTGGCGGGACACTCAGTGTTCCTCTCGAGGTGTGACGGGGATCTCTGGGCCCCCTTTACTTTCATGAAGGGAGTCAAGCCTCATCTCGAGATTGGAGAGGGCACTCAGGATTGCTCTCTAGGTGCTGCAGAAACAAATGTCCTCATGGAGCATGAAAGGGGGAATATCTTGTTTTATCTCGAGTTGGGGCGGGAGGCTTGGGATTCCTCTCCAGCTAACCCATGTAACTCAGGGAGCCTCTCGTGTTGCCTCAGGGAAGTCAAGTCTCCATTCGAGTTGCGAAGGGGAGCGCGGGATTGCTCTGGAGTCACGGCAGGGGAATCCGGCCTCAATTCACATGGAAGGGGGAATCTCAACGTATTTCTCAAGTTGCAACAGGGCATTTGGGTTCACTCGACTTGTGACAGGGACCTGAGGCACCCTCTCATCTTGTCTCTGGGAAGTCAGGAATCCTGTCGAGTTGTGAGGGGCCTCTTGGGTTTCTCTTGAGTTGGTGCAGGGGATGAGGGCCTCATCTCGAGTTCAGGCGGGAAACTCAGGGTTGCTCTCCAGTTCTGACATGGATCTCGGGGTTCCTATGGAGATTCCCCTAGGGAGTCAGCCGTCTTCTCGTGTTGAGGCATGGAACTCCACTTCCCTCTCGAGGTGTAAAAGGGTGGTTAGGCCTCCTGTCGAGTTGAGGTAGGGACCTGGGGCTATTTCTAGATGTGCTGCGGGGCTCTCAGTCCTCCCTTTGTGTTGTGAGTTGATACTCGGGGTTCCATTCGACTCATTGCAGGGGAATCAGGCCTTATCTCTGATAAGTGGATGGGTGCCTGGAGCCAGCATGGGGAATCCCGCCCGTGACAAAGGTCATGAGGAAGAGACTTGACAGGCAAAGGCAAGATCAGGCCTTGAGGGAACCCCCCTGGATCTTCTCAAGCATCCACCCCAAAAACAGAGTGTCTCCCTTACTGCATTATGCCTTTCACCAACTTCTCTGACATTAATAGGGGGCTGTCCCCTCACCACCTTTTCTGGAAAAAGTTAATTTAGAGCTTTTAGATAATAAGTCTCCCGGGCATAATAAGAGTGGTTCAACCCCCAAACCCTCTGATGGCTTTCTAGCCTATCTGACAGGTTTATCCGGACTCTTACAGCTATGCATGTGATTGTTTGTGGCCTCCCGACCGCGAGAGGCACAGGAAGCTTAAAACATCCTAGGACTGTAGGGGCTTCTGAGGAGTCAAAATCAGTAGAATAGGACTGATTAGGGGTTTCATTGTTGAGCCAATATTTGCTACCTAGTTTTCATATCTTTTATTTGAAGATATAGTTGGTATGTAGAAAAAATAGGTAGTAGCCCTGGCATTAGCAACATTAGATCTTTGAGTTAAGTACTTTCTTTGTTATAACACACTGCACCTTTGTTCTACAGGAATGTAACTTTATTTAGTACTTTGAGGGTGATGCAGATTAAAGAAGAAACACTTCAAGGGAAAATGAGTTTTCTGGTTGATAGACATTTACCTAGGAAAAGAGCCATAAAAATGTTAACAGGCCTCTCAGCCAGAAGATAATGTAAATCACCTGAGACCTTTTGTATGTATGCAAAAAGAAAGCCTGGTCTCAATAAGAGTCAGGACTGCTGCCCCTGCATAAATCTTCATATTCCATTATTTCTTTATGTACAACTTGGAGTATATAAGCTGCCTTTGAAAATAAAGTTGTGAGTCTTGCTCCAATGCTTGGCTCCCCCATGTCATTCTTATTCTCCCTTTTCAGGCTGAATTCCCATCTGGAGCATAGGGGCTCGGCATGTCTACTTATTTGCCTGGGCTTCTAAGACCCACACGAGAGGGAGCCCAAGGTAGGGCACACTCCACTATTCAAGTGGGCGGCTGTGGCCTATGTAAATGGTGCAAGTCCCTTGTCTCAGGGCTTTACTGGTTTTCTATGTAAACCAAGGAATACAGCCTCTTTTCTCCTCTATTTTCTCCACAACACTATTCTTTCTTAATCTCTCTTTATATCTTTAATTAAATAATTATTTCCTAATCGTAGACTCTATCCCCACTTCAAATTACCTTGGATCCACCGGGGGTGGACCCTGGCAGATGGGGATATTGGGGTCTTTTTGAATTGTGGCATGACCCCAGAGTTCCTCTCAAGTATCAAGATGAGACTGCCTCCTATTGAGGTGCGATGAGAATGCCAGGATTCCTTTCCCAACAAAGCATGGAAATGGACCCTCATCTTGAGATGAGGCCAGAAAAATGGGGCAGGTGTGATGTCTCAATCCACTCCAGATAAACCTGACTACCCTGCACTGACTCGACTGTCACTGCGAGTATTGACTCAACACATGATGGGAGATGGGACAGCCCTGTGGCACCTCGAGAGAAAGCCACAGACAGATCCCTATGTCAACGCGACAGGAAGCCTGACACTACTTTTACAGCTCGAGAGGAAAGCAGACATGTCTCCACACGAGACGAGGTCTGACACCCCTGTTGAAACTCCAGAGGAACCCCGAGATCCATGTCAGCACTGGAGAGGAAACCTGATGTTCCAGCCTTAACTCGAGATGAGGACCTAGGCCTCTGCGCTGACTGGAGAGGAATCCCAAGAGGCCCCTCGCAACTCACATGGAGACTTGACTTTCCTGTGGCAACATGAGCGGGTCCCTGAGGTCCCCGTCGTAACTCAAGAGGAACCCCATGTTTCTTGCCACAACTCGAGAAAAACAAGGAGATTCTCCCCTCAACGCGAGATGAGGCCCTTTTCCACTGAAGCTTCTCGAGAGAAATCCCACCTTCCCTCTTGAGCCTCAAAAAGGTCCTTGACAACCTTGGTGCAACTCTAGAAGGTTCCTGACATACCCGTCTCCACTGGAGAGGAACACCGAGTGTTCTGCCACCACTCAAGAAGAGCCCCGTTTTCCCTCCTCATCTCGAGATGGGGTCCATTCCCCTGTTTCATTGGGAAAGGAATCCAGACGTTCCCATCACACCTCAAGATGAGGCCACTCTCACCTGGAAACTCGAGAGGAACTCCAGGGATCGTGCCACAATTCGAAAAGACCCCGATTTCCCCGTCTACTCAAGATAAGGGCTGATTCCCTGGCCACGACTCGAATGGAACACTGAGTATCAACTCACATCACAAAGGGAGGACTGAGAGCCCCATAGCACCCCTAGAAATAGCCCCAGATCCTTACCTCAACTCGACAGGAGGCCTGACAACCCTTTTACACCTTGAGAGGGAAGAGGAGTTCTGTGCCTCAACACGAGACGATGGCTGACTCCGCAGGGGAATCTCCATTGGAACCCCAAGATCCAAGTCAGAACTGGAGAACACTGAGTTTCCCGCCTCAACTTGAGATGAGGCCCTAGTCCCCTTCACCCACTAGAGAGGAATCCAGAGAGGCCCCTCACACCTCGAAAGGATTCCTGACTTGCCAGAGACAAGAACAGAGGCTCCCTCAGGTCCCCATCGCAAGTGGAGGGAACCCAACCGTCTTGCCGCAACTCAAGAAACACCTTGAGATCGCCCATTCCATGCGAATTGAGGCCTGATTCCCCTGCTGAGACTCCAGAGCAATCCCACACTCCCCCTCGCAACTCAAATGGAGACTTGACTTCCCAGAGGCAACACAAGAGGCTCCCTGAGTTCTCCGTGGTACCTGCAGAGGAATCCCAAGCCTCACGCTGCAACTCGAGAAAAACCAGGAGATTCCCCCGTCCTCACGACATGAGGCCCTTTGTTCCTGCAGGGCCTAGAGAGCAATCCCGAGTGCCCTCTCCAAACTCAAGAGGAGGCTTGACTCCCTTCATCCAACGTAAGGGGGCCCAGAGATCCCTGTCACACTTCGAGAGGAAACCTGAGTTTCCCGCCACAACTCAAGAAACACCCTGTGTTTCCCACCTCACCTGGAGATGAGGGCCCATTCCTGGCTTCAACTCAAGAGGAATTGCAACTTCCCCTTGCACCACCAGGGGAGGACTGTCTCTGAGTTCCCCCTCAAATAAGGATAAGTCCTGATTCCCCAGCACTGGCTCCAATACAACACCGAGGAACCCCTCAGAACATGGTGGGAGGCCTGACTCCCAGCTGATCCTCTTGAAAAAGCCGTTTCCCCACTGAACTTGACAGGAGGCCTGACACCAATTAGACATCTCGAGAATAAAGTCGAGTTCCATGCCTCAACTCCAGACGAGGCCTGACTCCTTAGTTGAACCTTGAGAGGAAGCCTGACATCACTTTCACCCCCGGACAGGAACACTGAGTTGAAGGACTGAACTTTACAAAAGGCCCTATTTGCCAGTAGCAACTGGAATGGAATCCCGACGTGGCTGTTGCAACTTGGAAAGAGACCTGACTTCTCGGAGGCAAAACGAGCGGGTCCCTGAGGTCTCGTCGCAACTCGAGAGGAACCCCAAGCTTCCTGATGCAACTCGAGAAAAATCACGAGATTTTCCCCTCAAGCGAGATGAGACCCTTTTCCAGAGCAGTGTCTCGAGAGGAATCCCACGTTCCTTCTTGAAACGCAAAAGGGTACTTAACAACCTTTCTGCAACTTAGCAAGTTTTCCAAGATACCTGTCCCCACTCGAGAGGAGCACCAACTTTCACGCCACAACTCAAGAAGAGTCTCGTGTTCCGCCTCCTCACCTGGAGATGAGGGTCGATTCTTCTGCTTGATCTTGACTGGAATCTCGACATTTCTGTCGCACTTCAAGAGGAGGCTGGTTGCACCTGAAAATTTGGGTGAAATCCCGGGAGTAGAGCCTCAATTCGAAAAGACCCCAATGTCCCCATCCACTCCAGGTAAGCCTGATTCCGCTGCACAGACTCGACTGTCACCCCAAGTATTGACTCAAAACACGAAGGGAGGTATGACAGCCCTCAGTAACCTCAAGAGAATGCCACAGATCCCTATGTCAACTCGACAGGAAGCCTGACTCCCATTTTACCCCTCGAGAGGAAAGGGGAGTTCCATGTCTCCACATGAGATGAGGCCTGACTCTCCTGTTGAAACTCCATAGGAAACCCGAGATCCATGTCCACACTGGAGAGGATCCCTGAGGTTCTGGCTTCAACTCGAGATGAGGCCCTAGGCCCCTGCACCGACTGGAGAGGAATACTGAGAGGCCCCTCGCAACTCACATGGAGACTTGAATTTCATGAGGCAACACAAGCGGGTCCCTAAGGTCCCCGTCGTAACTCGAGAGGAACCCCAAGGTTCTGCCACAACTGGAGAAAAAGCAGGAGATTTTCCCCTCAATGCAAGACGAGTCCCTTTTCTGCTGTAGCGTCTCGAGAAAAATCCCACCTTCCCTCTTGAGCCTGCAATGGGTCCATGACACCCTTGATGCAAATCAAGAGGTTCCCCGACATACCCGTCTCCACTCGAGTAGAACACCTAGTGTCCCACCACAACACAAGAAGAGCCCTGATTTCCCCTCCTCATCTCGAGATGAGGGTCCAGTCCCCTGCTTCGTCGGGAAAGGAATCCCGACGTTCCTGTCGCCCATCAAGAGGAGGCCGGTCTCACCTTGAAAATCGAGAGGAACTCCAGGGGTCGATCCACAATTAAAAAAGACCCTGATGCCCCCATCCATTAGCGAAAAGGCTTGACTCCCCTGCCATGACTCGAATGGAAGCCCGAGTATCAATTCACAACACGAAGGGAGGACTGAGAGCCCCATGGCATATTTAGAAATTGCCCCAGATCTGTACCTCAACTCGACAGGACGCCTGACACACCTTTTACACCTCAAAATGGAAACGGAGTTCCATGCTTCAACACAAGATGATGGCTGACTCCCCAGGGGAATCTCCATAGGAACCCCAAGATCCATGTCATAGTTGGAGAGGAACACTGAGTTTCATGCCTCAACTCGAGATGAGGCCCTAGTCCCCTGTACCAACTTGAGAGGAAACCCGAGAGGCTCCTCACAACTCGAAAGGATTCCTGACTTGCCAGAGACAAAATGAGAGCCTCCCTCAGGTCCCCAGTGCATCTCGAGGGAACACAAATTTCTTGTCACAACTCAAGAAACACCTTGACATTGCCCATTACATGCTATTTGAGGCCTGATTCCCCTCCCAAGAATCCAGAGCATTACTGCACTCCCTCTCGAAACTCGAATGGAGACTTGACTTCCCTGAGGCAACACGAGAGGCTCCCTGAGTTCCCCGGGGTAGCTGCAGAGGAATCTCAAGCCTCCCGCCGCAACTTGAGAAAAACCAGGAGATTTCCCCGTCCTCGCGACGTGAGGCCCTTTGTTGCTGCAGTGCATAGAGAGCAATCTGGAGTGCCGTCTCCAAATTTGAGACTCTTGACTCCCTTCATGCAATGCATGGGGGCCCAGAGATCCCCGTCACAACTTGAGAGGAAACCCGAGTTTCCCACCACAACTTGAGAAGTGCCCCGTGTTTCCCACCTCATTTGGAGATGAGGGCCCATTCCCGGCTTCAACACAAGAGGAATCACAACTAACACTTGCACCAACAGGGGAGGCCTTTCTCACCTATTGAATCTCGAGTGGAACCCCGCAGCTCCTGCTGCAAGGAGAAAGGACAACGAATTCCCCCTCAACTCGAGATAAGTCCTGATTCCCCTGCACCAGCTCCAATGTAACACTGAGGATACCCGCCCAACATGATGGGAGGCCTGACTCTCTTGCTGATCCTCTCAATAAAACCCTGATTCCCCGCCTGAACTCGACAGGAGGCCTGACACCTCTGTGACAACTTGAGAGGAAAGCTGAGTTCCATGCCTTGACACCAGACGAGGCCTGACTCCCTAGATGAACCTTGAGTGGAAGCCCGAGATCCCTGTCGCTGCCAGATATGAATGCTGAGTTGACCGACAGAACTCTAGACACGGTCCTATTCACCAGCAGTGACTCGAGAGCAATCCCGACGTGCCCCTCAAAACTGGGAAAGAGACCTGACTTCTCGGAGGCAACGTGAGTGGGTCCCTGAGGTCCACGTTGCAACACAAGAGGAACCCCAAGCTTCCCACCGCAACTTGAGAAAAACCACCAGATTTTCCCCTCAATGCGAGATGAGGCCCCTTTCCAGAGCAGTGTCTCGAGAGGAATCCCACGTTCCCTCTTGAAATGCGAAAGGGTACTTGACACCCTTTCTGCAACTCAGCAAGTTCCCCGAGATACCCGTCACCACTCGAGGGGAACACCTAGCTTCACACCGCAGCTCAAAAAGAGCCATGTGTTCCCCCTCCTCAAGTCAAGATGAGGGGCGATTCCCCTGCTTCATCAGGAAAGGAATCCCGATGTTTCCATCCTACCTCAAGAGAAGGCCGGTCTCACTTGAAAACTCGAGTGCATCTCCGGGAGTCGAGCCTCAATTCAAAAAGACCCTGATGTCCCCATCCACTCCAGACCAGCCTGATTCCCCTGCACTGATTCAACTGTCACCCCGAGTATCGACTCAGAACACGAAGGGAGGTGTGACAGCCTTCTGGCACCTCGAGAGAAAGTGCCAGATCCCTATGTGAAGTCGACAGGAAACCTGACACCCCTTTTACACCTCGAGAGGAAAGCAGAGTTCCATGTCTGCACAGGAGATGAAGCCTAACTCCCCTGTTGAAACTCCATAGGAACACTGAGATCCATGTCATTACTGGAGAGGAGAACAGGTTCTGGCCTCAACTCGAGATGAGGCCCTAGGCCCCTGCACCGACTGGAGGGGAATCTTGAGAAGCCCCTCACAACTCACAAGGAGACTTGACTTTCCTGAGGCAACACGAGCAGGTCCTTGAGGTCCCCGTCGCAGCTCGAGAGGAACCGCAAGTTTCCTGCCGCAACTCGAGAAAAAAACAGGAGATCCTCCCCTCAACACGCGATGAGGTCCTTTTCCACTGCAGCGTCTTGAGAGAAATCCCACCTTCCCCCTTGAGCCTCGAAAAGGTACTTGACACGCTTGATGCAACTCAAGAAGTTCCCCAACATACCCATCTCCACTTGAGTAGAACACCTAGTGTCCCACCACAACTCAAGAAGAGCCCCATTTTCCCCTCCTCATCTCGATATGAGTGTCCATTCCCCTGCTTCCTTGGGTAAGGAATCCCAACGTTCCCATCGCCCCTCAAGAGGAGGCTGGTCTCACCTTGAAAATCGAGAGGAACACCAGGGGTCGTGCCACAATTCGAAAGGACCCAGATGCCCCCATCCATTCGCGATAAGGCCTGATTCTCCTGCCATGACTCGAATGGAACACCGAGTATCAACTCCCAACAAGAAGGGAGGATTGAGAGCCCCGTGGCTCATCTACAAATAGCCCCAGATCCCTACTTCAACTCGACAGGAGTCCTGAGACCCCTTTTACAGTTTGAGGGGGAAGCAGAGTTCTGTGCCTCAACACGAGATGATAGCTGACTCCCCAGGGGAATCTCCATAGGACCCTGAGATCCAAGTCAGAGCTGGAGAGGAACACTGAGTTTCACGCCTCAACTCGAGATGAGGCCCTAGTCCCCTGCACCAACTCGAGAGGAATCCAGAGTGGCCCCTCACAACTCGAAAGGATTCCTGACTTGCCAGAGACAAGATCAGAGGCTCCCTCAGGTCCTGTCGCATCCCCAGGGAACCCAAACGTCCTGTCTCAACTAGAGAAAGACCTTGAGATTGCCCCTTCCATGCGATTTGAGGCCTGACTCCCCTGCCAACACTCCAGAGCAATCCCGTGCTCCCCCTCGCAACTCGAATGGAGACTTGACTTCCCTGAGGCAACACGAGAGGCTCCCTGAGTTCCCTGGAGTACCTGCAGAGGAATCTCAAGCCTCCCACCGCAACTCGAGAAAAACAGGAAGATTCCCCCGTCCTCGCGACATGAGGCCCTTTGTTCCTGCAGCGCCTAGATAGCAATCCCGACTGCCCTCTCCAAATTTGAGAGGAGGCTTGACTCCCTTCATGCAATGCAAGGGGGCGCAGAGATCACCGTCACACCTGGAGAGGAATCCCGAGTTTCCCACCACAACTCGAGAAGCGCCCCGTGTTTCCCACCATTTGGAGATGAGGGCCCGTTCGCAGCTTCAACTCAAGAGGAATTGCAACTTCCCCTCGCACCAACAGGGGAGGCCTTTCTCACTTATTGACTCTTGAGTGGAACCCCACAACTCCTGCCGCAAGGAGAAAGGACACTGAGTTCCCACTCAACTCGAGATAAGTCCTGAATCCCCTGCACTGGTTCCCATGTGACACCAAGGATCCCCGCACAACATGATGGGAGGCCTGACTCCCCAGCTGATCCTCTTGAAAAGGCCCTGATTCCCCACCTGAACTCGACAGGAGGCCTGACACCACTTTGACAACTTGAGAGGAAAGCCGAGTTCCATTCCTCGACACCAGACGAAGCCTGACTCCCTAGTTGAACATTGAAAGGAAGCCAGAGATCCATGTCGCCGCTGACATGAACGCTGAGTTGACCGACTGAACACTAGACACGGTCCTATTCACCAGCAGCGACTCAAGAGCAATCCCAATGTTCCCTTCACAACTGGAATAGTGACCTGACTTCTCATAGGCAACGAGAGCCAGTCCATGAGATCCCTGTAGCAACACGAGAGGAACCCCAAGCTTCTCGCCACAACTCGAGAAAAACCACGAGATTCTCCCCTCAACATGAGATGAGGCCCTTTTCCAGAGCAGTGTCTTGAAAGGAATCCCACGTTCCCTCTTGAAATGTGAAAGGGTACTTGACACCCTTTCTGCAACTCAGCAAGTTCCCCGAGATACCCGTCCCCACTCGAGAGGGACACCAAGCTTCACGCCATAACTCAAGAAGAGCCGCATGTTCCCCATCCTCAACTTGAAGTGAGGGTCGATTCTTCTGCTTGGTTGGGAAAGGAATCCTGACGTTTCCATAGCACCTGAAGAGGACGCCCGTCCCACCTGAAAATTCGAGTGCATGCCTGGGAGTTGAGCCCCAGTTTGAAAAGACCCCGATGTCCCCATCCACTCCAGATCAGCCTTATTCCCTTCAATGACTCGACTGCCACCCCGAGTAATGACTCAAAACACGAAGGGAGCTGTGACAGCCTTGTGGCAACTCGAGAGAAAGCCCCAGATCCCTATGTCAAGTCGACAGGAATCCTGAAACCCCTTTTACCCCTTGAGAGGAACGTGGAGTTCCATGTCTCCACATGAGATGAGGCCTCACTCCCCTGCTGAAACTCCATAGGAAACCTGAGATACATGTCAGCACCGGAGAGGATCCCTGAGGTTCTGGCCTCAACTAGAGATGAGGCCCTAGGCCCCTGCACCAATTAGAGAGGAATCCCAAGAGGCCCCTTGCAACACACATGGAGACTTGACTTTCCTGAGGCAACATGAGCAGGTCCCTGAGGTCCCCGTCATAACTCGAGAGGAACCCCAAGTTTCTGTCACAATTGGAGAAAAACCAGGAGATTCTCCCCTCAAGGCGAGATGAGGCCCTTTTCTGCTGCAGCATCTGGAATGAAATCCCACCTTCCTTCCTGAGCCTGGAATGGGACCATGACACCCTTGATGCAACTCAAGAAGTTCCCCAACATACCCGTCTCCACTCAAGTAAACACCGAGTGTCCCGTCGAACTCAAGAAGAGCTCTGTTTTCCCCTCCTCATCTCGAGATAAGGGTCCATTTTCCTGCTTCATCGGGTAAGGAATCCTGGCATTCCCGTCGATCCTCAAGAGGAGGTGGTCTCCACTTGAAACTTGAGAGGAACTCCAGGGGTCGTCCCACAGTTTGAAAAGATCCCAATTTCCCCATTCATTCGAGAGAAGGCCGGATTCCCTTGCCACGACTCAAATGGAACCCCACGTATCACCTCACAACATGAAGGCAGGACTGAGAGCCCTGAGGCACCTCTAGACATACTGCAGATCCTTACCTCAACTCAACATGAGGCCTGACACACAACTTACACCAAGATAGGGAAGCGGAGTTCTGTGCCTCAACATGAGATGACGGCTGACTACCAGGGGAATCTCTTAGGAACCCCGAGATCCAAGTCTGAAGTCGAGAGGAACCATGAGTTTCCCATCTCAACTCGACATGAGGCTCTAGTCCCCTGCACCAACTCGAGATGAAACCTGAGAGGCCTCTCACAATTCGAAAGGATTTCTGACTTGCCAGAGACAAGATCAGGAGCTCCTTCAGGTCCTCATTGCAACCCGAGGGAACCCATACTTCCTGCGACACTCGAGAAACAGTTTGAGAATGCCCCTTCCATGAGAATTGAGGTCTGATTCCCCTGCCGCGAATCCAGAGCAATCCCTCTCTCCCCCTCGCAACTCTAATGGAGACTTTACTTCCCAGAGGCAACACGAGAGGCTCCCTGAGTTTCCCACGTTACTGGCAAAGGAATCCCAAGCCTCCCGCTGCAGCTCGAGAAAAACCAGGAGATTCCCCCATCCTCGCAACATGAGGCCCTTTGTTCCTGCAGTGCCTAGGGTGCAATCCCAAGTGCTGTCTTCAAACTCGAGTGGAAGCTTGACTCCCTTCATGCAACGCCAGGGGGCCCAGAGATCCCCGTCACACCTCGAGAGGAAACCCGAGCAAGTTTCCACCACAACTCAAGAAGAGCCCCGTGTTTCCCAGCTCATCTGCAGATGAGGGCCCATTCCCTACTTCAACTCAAGAAGAGTTCCAACTTCCGCTCATACCCCCAGGGGAGGCATGTCTCACCTACTTAATCTCGAGTGGAACCCTGCGGGTACAGCTGCAATTAGAAAGGACACTGAGTTCCCCCTCAACTAGGGATAAGTTATGATTCCCCTGCACCGGCTCCAATGCGACACCAAGGATCCCCTCACAACATGATGGGAGGCCTGACTCCCCTGCTGATCCTCTTGAGAAAGCCCCAATTCCCCATCTGAACTCAACAGGAGGCCTGACACCACTTTGACAGCTCAAGAGGAAAGCCGAGTTCCATGCCTCGACACCAGATGAGTCCTGACTCCATAGTTGAACCTTGAGAGGAAGACTGAGATCCCTGTCCCCGCTGGACAGGAACACTGAGTTGACCCACTGAACTCTAGACACGGCCCTATTCTCTGGCAGCAACTCGAGAGGAAACCCAACGTGCCCCGCACAACTGGAAGGAGATCTGACTTCTTGGATTCAATGCAAGTGAGACCCTGAGGTCTGTGTCACAACTCGAGAGGAACCCCAAGCTTCCCGCCACAACTCGAGAAAAACCACGAGATTCTCCCCTCAAGTGAGATGAGGCTCTTATCCAGAGCAGTGTCTCAAGAGGACTCCTACATTCCCTCTTGAAACGCGAAAGGGTACTTGACACCCTTTCTACAACTCAGCAAGTTCCCCGAGATACCCGTCCCCACTCGAGAGGAACACTGAGGTTCATGCCACAACTCATGAAGAGCTGCGTGTTCCCCCTCTCAACTCAAGATGAGGATCGATTCCCCTGCTTGGTCGGGAAAGGAATCCCGATGTTTCCGTCGCACCTCAAGAGGAGGCTGGTCTCACCTGAAAACTTAAGCTCATCCCCGGGAGTCTAGCCTCAACTAACAAAGACCCCAATGTCCCCTTCCACTACAGATCAGCCTGATTCCCCTGCACTGACTCGACTAACTCCCCGAGTATTGACTCCAAACATGATGGCAGGTGTGACAGCCCTGTGGTACCTCAAGAGAAAGTCCCAGATCCCTATGTCAAGTCGACAGGAATCCTGACACCGCTTTTACATCTCGAGAGGAAAGCGAAGTTCCATGTCTCCACGCGAGACGAGGCCTGACTCCCCTGTCGAAACTCCATAGGAACCCCGAGATCTATATCAGCACTGGAGAAGAAGCCTGAGGTTTCAGCCTCAACTTGAGATGAGGCCCTAGGCTCCTTCACCAACTGTAGAGGAATCCCGAGAGTCCCCTCGCAACTCGCATGGAGACTTGACTCTCCTGAGGCAACACGAGCAGGTCCCTGCGATCCCCGTCGCAACTCATGAGGAACCTTAAGTTTCCTGCCACAACTGGAGAAAAACCAGGAGATTCTCCCCTCAACGCGAGATGAGGTCCTTTTCCACTGCAGTGTCTCGAGAGAAATCCCACCTTCCTTCTTGAGCCTCAAAAGGGTCCTTGATACCCTTGACGCAACTCAAGAAGTTCCCCAACATACCCATCTCCACTCGAGAGGAACACCGAGTGTCCCGCCACCACTCAAGAAGAGCCCCGTTTTCCCCTCCTCATCTCGAGATGGAAATCCATTCCCCTGATTCATTTGGGAAAGGAGTCCCAACGTTCCCGTCGCACCTCAAGAGGAAGCCGATCTCACCTTGAAGCTCAAGAGGAACTCCAGGGGTCCTGCCACAATTCCAAAAGACAACAATGTCCCCATTCACTCGAGATAAGGCCTGCTTCCCCTGCCATGAATCGAATGGAACCCCGAGTATCAACTCACAACACGAAGGGAAGATTGAGAGCCCCGAGGCACCTCTAGAAGTAGCCCCAGATCCCTACCTCAACTCGACAGGAGTCCTGACACCCCTTTTACAGTTTGAGAGGGAAGCAGAGTTCCATGCCTCAACACGAGATGATGGCTGACTCCCCAAGAGAATCTCCATAGGAACCCCGAGATCCAAGTCAGAAATGGAGAGGAACCCTGAGTTTCCAGCCTCAACTTGAGATGAGGCCCTAATCCCCTGCACCAACTAGAGCGGAATCCAGAGAGGCCCCTCACAACTTGAAAGGATTCCTGATTTGCCAAAGACAAGATCAGAGGCTCCCTCAGGTCCCCGGCACAACTCGAAGGAACCCAAACTTCCTGCCACAACTCAAGAAACACATTGAGATCGCCCCTTTCTTGCGAGTTGAGGTCTGATTCCCCTGCCAAGACTCCAGAGCAATCCCGCGCTCCCCTTCACAACTCGAAAGGAGACTTGACTTCCCTGAGGCAACACGAGAGGCTCCCTGAGTTCCCCGGGGTACCTGCAGAGTAATCCATAGCCTACTGCCGCAACTCGAGAAAAACAGGAAGATTCCCCCAACCTCTCGACATGAGGCCATTTGATCCTGCAGGGCCTAGAGAGCAATCCCGAGTGTCCTCTCCAAACTCAAGAGGAGGCTTGACTCCCTTCATACGATGCAAGGGGGTGCAGAGATCCCCGTCACACCTCAAGAGGAAACCCGAGTTTCCCGCCACAACTCGAGAAGCACCCTGTGTTTCCCACCTCATTTGGAGATGAGGGCCCATTCCCAGCTTCAACTCAAGAGGAATTGCAACTTCCCCTCGCACCAACAGGGGAGGCCTGTCACCCCTATTGAATCTCGAGTGGAACCCTGCAGCTCCTGCTGCAAGGAGAAAGGACATCGAGTTCCCCCTCAACTCGAGATAAGTCCTGATTGCCCTGCACCGACTCCAATGCAAAACCGAAGATCCCCTCACAACATGATAGGAGGCCTGACTCCCCTGCTGATCTTGAGAAAGCCCCGATTCCTTGCCTCAATGGGTGAATTTAACTCAGATGACCATTATATCTACTACTGCAGGCAGGAATCCCTCAGAAGAAATGGAGTAGCCATCATGGTCAACAGAAGAGCCTGAAATGCAGTACTTGGATGCAATCTTAAAAACAACAGAATGATCTCTGTTCATTTCCAAGGCAAACCATTCAATATCACAGTAATCCAAGTCTATGCCCCAACTAGTAACCAAATGAAGCTGAAGTTGAACGGTTCTATGAAGACCTACAAGAGCTTTTAGAACTAACACCCAAAAATGATGTCCTTTTCATTATAGGGGACTGGAATGCAACAGATGGAAGTCAAGAAACACCTGGAGTAACAGGCAAATCTGGCCTTGGATTATGGAATGAAGCAGGGCAAATACTAATAGAGTTTTGCCAAGATAACGCACTGGTCATAGCAAACAACCTCTTCCAACAACACAAGAGAAGACTCTACACATGGACATCACCAGATGGTCAACATCAAAATCAGATTGATTACATTCTCTGCAGCAAAAATGGAGAAGCTCTATACAGTCAACAAAAACAAGACCAGGAGCTGACTGTGGCTCAGATCATGAACTCCTTATTACCAAATTCAGACTGAAATTGAAGAAAGCAGGGAAAACCGCTAGACCATTGAGGTATGACCTAAATCAAATCCCTTATGATTATACAGTGGAAGTGAGAAATAGATTTAAGGGCATAGATCTGATAGATAGAGTCCGTGATGAACTATGAAATGAGGTTTGTGACATTATATAAGAGACAGGGATCAAGACCATCCCCATGGAAAAGAAATGAAAAAAGGCAAAATGGCTGTCTGGGGAGGCCTTACAAATAGCTGTGAAAAGAAGAAAAGTGAAAAGCCAAGGAGAAAAGGAAAGATATAAGCATCTGAATGCAGAGTTCCAAAGAATAGCAAGAAGAGATAAGAAAGCCTTCCTCAGTGATCAATACAAAGAAAGAGAGGAAAAAAACAGAATGGGAAAGACTAGAGATCTCTTCAAGAAAATTAGAGATACCAAGGGAACATTTCATGCAAAGATGGGCTCGATAAAGGACAGAAATGGTCTGGACCTAACAGAAGCAGAAGATATTAAGAAGAGATGGGAAGAATACACAGAAGAACTGTACAAAAAGGATCTTCACGACCCAGATAATCACGATGATGTGATCACTCATCTACAGCCAGACATCTTGGAATGTGAAGTCAAGTGGGCCTTAGAAAGCATCACTATGAACAAAGCTAGTGGAGGTGATGGAATTCTGGTAGAGCTATTTCAAATCCTGAAAGATGATGCTGTGAAAGTGCTGCACTCAATATGCCAGAAAATTTGGAAAACTCAGCAGTGGCCACAGGCCTGGAAAAGGTCAGTTTTCATTCCAATCCCAAAGAAAGGCAATGCCAAAGAATGGTCAAACTACCACACAATTGCACTCATCTCACACGCTAGTAAAGTAATGTTCAAAATTCTCCAAGCCAGGCTTCAGCAATACATGAACTGT
>VHQK01013669.1:27815-93967 GCA_006942125.1 Hippotragus niger niger | reverse complement strand
ACATGGACATCACCAGATGGTCAACACTGAAATCAGATTGATTATATTATTTGCAGCCAAAGATGGAGAAGCTCTATACAGTCAACAAAAACAAGACCAGGAGCTGACTGGCTCAGATCATGAACTCCTTATTATCAAATTCAGACTCAAATTGAAAAAAGCAGGGAAAACCACTAGACCATTCAGGTATGACCTAAATCAAATCCTTTATGATTATACAGTGGAAGTGAGAAATAGATTTAAGGGCCTAGATCTGATATAGAGTGCCTGATGAACTATGGACTCAGGTTCGTGACATTGTACAGGAGACAGGGATCAATATCATCCCCATGGAAAAGAAATGCAAAAAAGCAAAAAAGCTGTCTGGGGAGGTCTTACAAATAGCTGTGAAAAGAAGAGAAGTGAAAAGCAAAGGAGAAAAGGAAAGATATAAGCACCTGAATGCAGAGTTCCAAAGAACAGCAAGAAGAGATAAGAAACCCTTCCTCAGCGATCAATGCAAAGAAACAGAGGAAAAGGACAGAAAGGGAAAGACAAGAGATCTCTTCAAGAAAATTAGAGATACCAAGGGATCATTTCATGCAAAGATGGGCTCGATAAAGGACAGAAATGGTCTGAACCTAACAGAAGCAGAAGATATTAAGAACAGGTGGCAAGAATACACAGAAGAACTGTCCAAAAAAATATCTTCATGACCCGGATAATCACGATGGTGTGATCATTCATCTAGAGACAGCCATTCTGGAATGTGAAGTCAAGTGGGCCTTAGAAAGCATCACAACGAACAAAGCTAGTGGGGGTGATGGAATCCCAAAGTAGCTATTTCAAATCCTGAAAGATGATGCTGTGAAAGTGCTGCATTCAATATGCCAGCAAATTTGGACAACTCAGCAGTGGCCACAGGCCTGGAAAAGGTTAGTTTTCATTCCAATCCCAAAGAAAGGCAATGCCAAAGAATGCTCAAACTACCACACAATTGCACTCATCTCACACGCTAACTCCAAAGGAGATCTGACTTCCTTGAGGAAACAAGAGCAGGTCCCCCAGGTCCCCACACAACTCGAGAGGAACCCTAAGCTTCCCACCACAACTCGACTAAAACTGCGATATTATCCCCTCCACTTGAGATGAGGCCCTTTTATGCTGCAGCGTTTCCAAAGATATCCCAAGTTCCCTCTTGGAATTCAAAAGGGTATTTGACACCCTTTATGAAACAGAAGTTTCCCCAGAAATCTGTCCCCACTTGAGAGGAATGCCGAGTTTCCCGCCACAACTCAAGAAGAGCCCCGTTTTCCCCTCAACTCGAGATGAGGGTGGAACATCGCACCTCAAGGGGAGGCTGGTCTCAACTTGAAACTGAAGAGGAACCCGGGGGTCTTGTCATAATTTGAAAGACACGGATTTCCCCTTTCACTCTAGATAAGGCCTGATTCCCTTGCATGGATTTGAATGTCACCCTGAGAATCAACTGACAATACAAAGGGAGGACTGATACCCCGGTTGCAAATTTGGGAAAAGCCCCAGGTCCCCAATTCAATTCGACTGGAGGACTGAAACCACTTTTACAACTCGAGAGGAAAGCAGAGCTCCATGCCTCCACACAAGTCGAGTTCTGACTCCCTGTTTGAAACTGCATACACCCCGAAATCCATGTCAAAACAGGAGAGAAACCCTGAGGTTCCCGCCTCAACTCGAGATGAGGCCATCTTCCATTGCAGCTACCCCAGAGCAATCCACAGAGACCCCTCACAACTCAAAAGTATTCGTGACTACACATGGGAACCATGAGAAGCTCACTGATGTCACCTTCGCAAATCGAGGGAACCCAATATTTCCTGCCGCAACTCGAGAAAGACCTCGAGTTTCCCCTTTCAACGAGAATTGAGGCCTGATGCAACTGCCGTGGCTTGAGAGCAATCTCGCGCTCCCCCTCGCAACTCGCATGGAGACTGGATTTCCCTGGGGCAACACAAGAGGCTTCCTGATTTCCCAGTCGTAACTCGAGAGAAACCCCAAACTTCCCGCCGCAAGTCGAGAAAAACCACGTGATTTCCCCGTCTTCACGAAATGAGGCGCTTCTTTACCTGCAAGGCCTAGAGAGCAATCCAGAGTTTCCTCTCAAAACTCCATAAGAGGCTTCACTCTCTTTAGGCCACACAAAGGGCTCCAAGAGATACCCGTCGCAACTCGAGAGGAGAGAAGAGTTCTTGGCTTCAACTTGAGATGAGGCCTGATGACCCAGGTGAACCTTCAACGCAACCCGGGATCCCTGTCGCCACTGGTGAGGAACACAGAGTTGCTGGACACAAGTCT
Organism: Hippotragus niger niger; assembly: GCA_006942125.1. NCBI lineage: Eukaryota > Metazoa > Chordata > Mammalia > Artiodactyla > Bovidae > Hippotragus > Hippotragus niger. Next base: position 91,654 of record VHQK01013669.1, on the reverse strand, counting down.
AGATGAGGTTTATTTCCCCTGCAGTGACTTGAGAGGAATCCCAAGGTGCCCATCACAACTCAATGAGAACTGACTTCCCTGAGACAATAACAGTGGGACCCTGAGGTCCACATCGCAACTCGAGAGGAACACCAAACTCCCCGCCAAGCCTCAGGAAAAACGACGGGATTCTCCCCTCAAAGTAAGATGAGGCCCTTTCCCACTGCAGCGGCTCAAGAGAAATGCCACATTCCCTCTCGAAACTCGAAATGGTATTTGACACCCTTTATGCAACTCAAGAAGTTCCCTGACATACCTGTCCCCACTCGAGAGGAACACCGAGTTTCCCGGCACGACTCAATCTGAGCCCTTTTCCCCTCTTCATCTCGAGATGAGGGTTGATTCCCCTGCTTTTTCTAGAAAGGAATCCCGACGTTCCTGTCGGGAGGCCGGTCTCACACTGAAACTCAAGAGGAACCCTCGTGTATCATGCCACAATCCGAAAAACACCAATTTCCATACCCACTCAAGATATGGCCTGATGTCTCTGCAACAATTTGCATGTAACCCCGAGCATCAAGTCACAACAGAAAGGGCCACTGACACCCCAGGGGCTTCCGCCAGAAAAAGCTGGAGGTTCCGAACACTACTCAACAAGAGGCCTGACACCCCATTAACAAATCAAGAGGCAAGCAGAGTTCCATGCCTCAACAAAAGATGAGGCCTGACTCCCCTGTTCAAACTCCACAGAAACCCCGAGATTGATGTCAGAAAAAGAGAGGAACCCTGAGGTTCCCACCTCAACTCTAGTTGAGGCCTTATTCATCCCTGCAGTGACGCGAGAGGAATCCCGAGGTGCCCCTCATAACTCCAAAGGAGATCTAACTTCCTTGAAGAAACACGAGCGTGTCCCCCAGGTCCCCACGCAATTTGAGAGGAACCCTAAGCTTCCTGCCACAACTCAACTAAAACCGGGAAATTATCCCCTCCACGCAAAATGAGGCCCTTTTACACTGCAGCGTTTCCAAAGATATCCCACGTTCCATCTTGGAACTCGAAGGGGTATTTCACACTTTTCATAAAATTCCAGAAGTTTTCCCAGATACATGTCCCTACCCAAGAGAAACACCGAGTTTCCCCCTACAGCTCAAGAAGAGCCCTGTTTTCCCGTACTCAACTCAAGATGAGGGTCCATTCCCCTGCTTCATCTCGAAAAGACTGTCAACATCCAACGTCGCACCTCAAGGGGAGGCCGGTCTCAACTTGAAACTGGAGAGGAACCCGGGGGTCTTGTCACAATTCCAAAGACACAGATTTCCCCATCCACTCGAGATAAGGCCTGATTCCCTTGCACCGATTCGAATGTCACCCTGAGAATCAATTCAGAACACAAAGGGAGGACTGATACCGTGGTTTCAAATTTGAGAAAAGACCCAGGTCCCAAATTCAACTCGACTGGAGGTCTGAAACCACTTTTACAACTCGAGAGGAAAGCAGAGCTCCATGCCTCCACACAAGTCAAGACCTGACTCCTTGTTTGAAACTGCATCCACACCCCAAGATCCACATCAGAACAGGAGAGGAACCCTGAGGTTCCCGCCTCAACTCGAGATGAGGCCCTCTTCCATTGCAGCGCCCCCAGAGGAATTCCCAGAGGTCTCACACAACTCAGAAATATTCCTGACTTCCCTTAGGCACAAGAGAAGCTCCCTGAGGACACCATCGCTACTCGAGGGAACCCAAAGTTTCCTTCTGCAACTCGAGAAAGACCTAAAGATTCCCCCTTCAAGGCGAATTGAGGCCCAATTGCCCTGTGGTGACTCGAGTGCAATTCTGCACTCCCCCAGGAAACTCGAATGGAGACTGGACTTCCCTGGGGCAACACAAGAGGCTCCCTGATTTCCCGGTCATAACTCAAAAGAAACCCCAAACTTCCCACCGCAACTCTAGAAAAACCACGAGATTCCCCTGTCTTGGTGAGATGAGGCCCTTCTTTTCCTGCAGGGCCTAGAGAGCAATCCTGAGTTCCCTCTCAAAACTCCATAGGAGGCTTCACTCCCTTTAGGCAACTCAAAGGGCTCCAAGAGATACCCATCACAACTCAAAAGGAGAGAAGAGTTCTTGCCTTCAACTCAAGACAAGGCCTGACACCTCAGGTGAACCTTGAACACAACCCCGAGATCCCTGTCACCATTGAGGAACACGGAGTTTCTGGACACAAGTCTAGATGAGGCCTATTTCCATTGCAGTGACTTAGAGGAATCCCCAGGTGCTGTCACAACTCAAAATGAGACCTGACTTCCCTGAGGCAATATCAGCGGGACCCTGAAGTCCATATCACAACTCGAGAGGAACCTCAAACTTCCCGCCAAGCCTCAAGAAAAAACACGGGATTCTCCCCTCAAAGCAAGATGAGGCCATTTCCCACTGCAGCGGCTCAAGAGAAATGTCACGTTTCCTCTCAAAACTCGAAATGATATTTGACACCCTTTTTGCAACTCAAGAAGTACCCCCAACATACCCATCCCCACTCGAGAGGAACACCGAGTTTCCTGGCACAAATCAATCTGAGCCCCTTTTCCCCTCCTCATCTCGAGATGAGGGTCGATTCCCCTGCTTTGTCTAGAAAGGAATCCTGACGTTCCCGTCACACCTCAAGAGGAGACTGGTCTCACACTGAAACTCAAGAGGAACCCTCGTGCAAGGTGCCACAATCCGAAGGACACCGATTTGCCCACCCACTAGAGATAAGACCTGATGCACCTGCACCAATTCCAATGTAACCCCAAGCATCAAGTCACAACATGAAGGGCCACTGACACTCCAGGGGATTCCACCAGAAAAAGCTGCAGGTTCGAAATACAACTCAACAAGAGGCCTGACACCCGATTAACAACTCGAGAGGCAAGCAGAGTTCCATGCCTCAACACAAGATGAGGCCTACTTCCCCTATTGAAACTCTGCAGAAACCCTGAGATCAATGTCAGAAAAGGAGAGGAACCCTGAGGTTCCCACCTCAACTTGAGATGAGACCCTATTCATCCCTGCAGTGATGTGAGGGGAATCCCGAGGTGCCCCTCACAACCCCAAAGGAGATCTGGCATCCCTGAGGAAACACGAGCAGGTCCCCCAAGTCCCCACACAACTTGAGAGGAACCCTAATCTTCCCACCATAACTCGACAAAAACCGCGAAATCATCCACTCCACATGAGTTGAGGCCTTTTTATGCTGCAGCGTTTCCAAAAGAGTCCCACGTTCCCTCTTGCAACTTGAAAGGGTAATTGACACCCTCTATGAAACTCCGGAAATTTCACCAGATACCCGTCTCCACTCAACAGGAACGCCAAGTTTCCTGCCAAGACTTAAGAAGAGCCCCGTTTTCCCCTACTCAACTCGAGATGAGGGTCCATTCCCCTGCTTCGTCTAGAAAGGAATGCCGACATCCAACATCACACCTCAAGGGGAGGCCGGTCTCAACTTGAAACTGGAGAGGAACCCGGGGGTCTTGTCACAATTCCAAAGACACGAATTTACCCATCCACTCGAGATAAGGTCTGATACTCTTGCACCAATTCGAATGTCACCATGAGAATCAACTCACAACACGAAGGGTGGACTGATACCCCGGTTGCAAATTCGAGAAAAGCCCCAGGTCCCAAGTTCAACTCTGCTAGACACCTGAAACAAGTTTTACAACTCGAGAGAAAAGCAGAGCTCCATATCTCCACACAAGTTGAGACCTGATTCCCTGTTTGAAACTGCATACACAACCCGAGATCCACATCAGAACAGGAGAGGAACCCTAAGGTTCCTGCCTTAACTCAAGATGAGGCCCTCTTCCATTGCACTGACCCCAGAGGAACCCTGAGAGGCCCCTCACAACTCAAAAGTATTCCTGACTTCCCATAGGCACCATAAGAAGCTCCCTGAGGTCACCATCACAACTCGAGGGAACACAAAGTTTCCTGCCACAACTCGAGCAAGACCTCGAGAGTCCCCCTTCAAGGCAAGTTGAGGCCTGATTGCCCTGCCAGGACTGGAGTGCAATCCTGTGCTCCCCCTCGCAACTGGAATGGAGACTGGATTTCCCTGGGGCAACACAAGAGGCTACCTGAGTTCCCCGTCATAAATCAAGAAAAACCCCAAACTTCCCACCGCAACTCTAGAAAAACCACGAGATTTCCCCGTCTTGGTGACATGAGGCCCTTCCTTTCCTGCAGAGCCTAGAGAGCAATCCCGAGTTCCCTCTCAAAACACTTGAGGAGGTGTCACTCGCTTTATGCCACTCAAAGGGCTCCAAGAGATACTCGTCGCAACTCAAGAGGAGAGCAGAGTTCTTGACTTCAACTCGAGATGAGGCCTCATGACCCAGGTGAACCTTGAACGCATCCCCGAGATCCCTGTCGTCACTGGAGAGGAACATGGAGTTTCTGGACAAAAGTCTAGATGAGGCCTATTTCCCCTCAGTGACTTGAGAGGTATACCGAGGTACCCGTCACAACTCGAAATGAGACCTGACTTCCCTGAAGCAACACCAGTGGGACCCTGAGGCCCACATCACAACTCAAGAGGAACTCCAAACTTCCCGCCAAGCCTCGAGAAAAACGACGGGATTCTCCCCTCAAAGCAAGATGAGGCCCTTTCCCACTTCAGCGTCTCAAGAGAAATGCCACATTCCCTCTCGAAACTCGAAACGGTACTTGATACCCTTTATGCAACTCAAGAAGCTCCCCGACATACCTGTCCCAACTGGAGAGGAGCACTGAGTTTCCCAGCACAACTCAATCTGAGCCCCTTTTCCCCTCCTCATCTCGAGATGAGGGTCGATTCCCCTGCTTTGTCTAGAAAGGAATCCCAATGTTCCCTTCACACCTCAAGAGGAAGCTGGTTTCACATTGAAACTTTAGAGGAACCCTCTTTCTTTGTGCCACAATCCAAAAGACACTGATTTCCCTACCCACTCGAGAAAAGTCCTGATGCCACTGCACCAATTCGCATGTAACCCCGAGCATCAAGTCACAACATGAAGGACCACTGACACCCCAGTGGCATCCTCCAGAAAAAGCTGGAGGTTTCAAACACAACTCGATAAGAGGCCTGACACACCATTAACAACTCGAGAGGCAAGTGGAGTTCCATGCCTCAACTAAAGACAGGGCCTGACTCCCCTGTTCAAACTCCACAGAAACCCTGAGATCAATGTCAGAAATGGAGAGGAACCCTGAGGTTTCCACCTCAACTCTAGATGAGGCCCTATTCATCCCTGGAGCAACACGAGAGGAATCCCTGGGTGCCCCTCACAACCCCAAAGGAGATAAGACTTCCCTGAGGAAACACGAGCAGGTCCCCCAGGTCCCCACGCAACTCGAAAGGAACCCTAATCTTCCCGCCACAACTCGACAAAAACCACGAAATTCTACCCTCCACGCGAGATGAGGCCCTTTTACGTTGCAGCATTTCAAAACATATCTCACGTTCCCTCTTGGAACTCGAAAAGGTATTTGACACCCTTTATAAAATTCCAGAAGTTTCCCCAGATATGCATCCCCACTCGAGAGTGTTTCCCACCACAACTCAAGAAGAGCCCCGTTGTAGCCTCCTCAACTCGAGATGAGGGTCAATTCCCCTGCTTTATCTGGAAAGAAATGTTGATGTCCAAAGTCGCACCTCAAGGGGAAGCAGGTCTCAACGTGAAACTGCAGAGGAACCCGGGGGCCTTGTCACAGTTTGAAAGACACTGATTTCCCCATCTACTCGAGATAAGTCCTGATTCCCTTGCACCGATTCGAATGTCACCCTGAGAATCAATTCAGAACACAAAGGGAGGACTGATACCGTGGTTTCAAATTCGAGAAAAGACCCAGGTCCCAAATTCAACTCGTCTAGAGGTCTGAAACCCCTTTTACAACTCGAGAGGAAAGCAGAGCTCCATGCCTCCACACAAGTTGAGACCTGACTCCCTGTTTGAAACGCCATACACCCCCAGATCCACGTCAGAACAGGAGAGGAACCCTGAGGTTCCTGCCTCAACTCGAGATGAGGTCCTCTTTCATTGCAGCGATCCCAGAGGAATCCCCAGAGGCCCCTCACAACTCAAAAGTATTCCTAACTTCCCATAGGCACCATGAGAAGCTCCCTGAGGTCACCATCGCAATTTGAGAGAACACAAAGTTTCCTGCCCCACTCAAGCAAGACCTCGAGATTCCCACTTCAAGGAGAATTGAGGCCCAATTGCCCTGGCGTGATTTGAGAGCAATCCTCCCCTCTCCCTCGCAACTGGAATGGAGGCTGGACTTCCCTGAGGCAACACGAGAGGCTCCCTCAGTTCCCCGTCATAACTTGAAAGAAACCCCAAACTTCCCGCCGCAACTCTAGAAAAACCATGAGATTCCCCCGTCATGGCGAGATGAGGCCCTTCTTTTCCTGCAGAGGCTAGAGAGCAATCCCGAGTTCCCTCTCAAAACTCCATAGGAGGCTTGACTCCCTTTATGCCACTCAAAGGGCTCCAAGAGACCGGTTGCAACTCTAGAGGAGAGCAGAGTTCTTGGCTTCAACTCAAGACGAGGCCTGACTCCACAGGTGAAATTTGAAAGCAACTCCGAGACGCATGTCACCACTGGAGAGGAACACGGAATTGCTGGACACAAGTCTAGATGAGGCCTATTTCCCCTGCAGTGACTTGAGAAGAATCCTGAGATGCCTGTCACAACTTGAAATGAGACCTGACTTCCTTGAGGCAATACCAGCGGGACCCTAAGGTCCACATCGTAATTCAAAGGAACCTCAAACTTCCCTCCAAGCCTCGAGAAAAATCACAGGATTCTCCCCTCAACAGGAGATGAGGCCCTTTCCCACAGCAGCAGCTCGAGAGAAATCCCTGTTCCCTCTGGAAACTCAAAACATTACTCGACAACCTTTATGCAACTCAAGAAGTTCCCAGACACACCCGTCTCCACTCGAGAGGAACACCAAGTTTCCCACCATGACTCAAGAAGAGTCCCTTTTCCCCTCCTCATCTCAAGATGAGGGTCCATTCCCCTGCTTCATCTGGAAAGGAGTCCTGACATTCCAGTTGCACCTCAAGAGGAGGTCGGTCTCACCTTGAAACTCGAGCGGAACTCTAGGCATCATGCCACAATTTGAAAAGACCCCAATGTCCCCATCCAATTGAGATAAGGCCTGATTCCCCTGCAACAACTCAAATGAAACACCGAGTATCAACTCACAACACGAAGGGAGGACTTACAGCCCTTTGACACCACCAAAAATAGACCCAGATTCATACCACAACTCGACAGGAGACCTGACATCCCTTTTACACCTCGAGAGGAAAGCAGAGTTCCATGCCTCAACATGAGAGGACGCCTGACTCCCCAGGGGAAACTTAGTATGAACCCCAAGGTCCATGTCAGAACTGGAGTGGAATGCTGAGTTTCCCACCTCATCTCGAGATGAGGACCTATTTCCTTGCACCAACTCAAGAGGACTTCCAAGAGGCTCCTCACAACTTGAAAGGATTCCAGACTTCCCAGAGACAACATGAGAGTCTCCCTGAAATCCCTGTCGAAAATCGAGGGAACCCAAACTTCCTGCTTCAACTTAAGAAACACCTTGAGATTCCCCTTCAATTGAATTGAGGCCCAATTCTCCTCACATGATGACAGAGCAATCCCACGAACCCCATCGCAATTCGAATGGAGACTTGACTTCCCTGAGGCAACATGACAGGCTCCCTGAGTTCCCCGTCATAACTGGAGAGAAATCCCAAGCTTCCCGCTTCAACTCGAGAAAAACCACGAGATTCCCCTGTCATTGCGAGATGAGGCCCTTGTTTCCTGCAGCGTCTAGAGAGCAGTCCCAGGTTCCCTCTCACAACTCGACAGGAGGCTTGACACCCTTCATGCAACTCAAGGGGGCCCAGAGATCCCAGTCACAAGTCAAGATGAAACCCAAGGGTCCTGCTACAACTCGAAAAGAGCCCCGTGATTCCCACCTCAGCTGGAGACGAGGGCCTATTCCCTGCTTCAACCCGAGAGAAATCCCAACTTCCCCTGGGGCCACAAGAGGAGGCCGGTCTCACCTACTGAAATTTGAGTGGAATCCCATGGATCCTGCTGAAAGGAAAAAGGATACCGAGTTCCCCCTCAACTAGAGAGAAGTCCTGATTCCCCAGCACTGGCTCCAATGGAACACTGAGTATCCCCTCACAACATGATGGGAGGATTGACTCCCCTGCTGATCCTCTTCAAAAAGCCCAAATTACCCACCTGAATTCGACAGGAGACTTGACAGCCCTTTTATAACTCGAGAGGAAAGCAGAATTCCATGCCTCACCATGAGACAAGGCCTGACTCCCTAGTTGAACCTTGATCAGAACCCAGAGATCCCTGTCACCCCGGGAGAGGAACACTGAGTTTACGGCCATATCCGCCGGCAGCAACTCAAGAGGAATCCCGACATGATCCTAGAAACTCTAAAAGAGACCTGACTTCTGTGAGGCAACATGGGCATACCCTGAGTTCCGATGCGCAACTTGAAGGAACCCCAAGCTTCCCGCCACAACTCGAGAAAAACAATGAGAGTCTCCCCTCAATGCAAGATGAGGCCCTTTTCCAGAGCAGTATCTCCAGATAAATCCCATGTTCACTCTTGAAACTCGAAACAGTACTTGACACCCTTTAGGAAAATCAAGAAGTTCCCCAAGATATACTTCCCCATTCGAGAGGAACACCGAGTTTCATGCCACAACTCAAGAAGAGCCCCGTTTTCCCCACCTCAAATCGAGATTAGGGTCGATTCCCCTGCGTCATCAGTAACGGCTTCCCGATGTACCTGGCACACCTCAAGAAGAGGCCGGTCTCACCTTGAAATTCAAGAGCATCCCTGCAAGTCGTGCCTCAATTCGAAAAGACCACGACTGCCACATCCACCCCAGATAAGCCTGATTCCCCTGCACTAACTCAACTATAACCCCAGGTATCAACTCAAAACACGAAGGGATGTCTGACAGCCTTGTGGCACTTTGAGAAAAAGCCCCAGATTCCTATGTAAACGCGACAGGAAGCCTGATACCCTTTTACACCTCAAGACAAAGGTGGAATTCCATCTCAAAACACCAGAAGAGGCCTGACACCCCGTTGAAACTCCATAGGAACCCCGAGATCCATGTCAGAATGGGAGAGGAACACTGAGGTTACCGCCTCAACTCGAGGTGAGGCCATATGCTGCTGCACACTGGATAGGAATGCCAAGAGGCCCCTTGAAACTCGAATGGAGACTTGACTTTCTTGAGGAAACATGAGGGCCTCCCTGATTTCCCCATCGTAACTCTACAGGAACCCCAAGTTTCCTGCCGCAACTCGAGAAAGACCACTTGATTTTTCCCTTGACACGAGATGAGGCCCTTTTCTGCTGCAGCGTCTGAAGGGAAATCACAACATCCCTCTTGAAATTCAAAAGGGTACTTGACACCCTTTAGGCAACTCAAGAAGTTCCCTGACACACCAAGTCTCCACTTGAGAGGAACACCGAGTTTCCCACCACAACTCAAGAAGAGTCCCTTTTTCCCCTCCTCATCTCGAGATGAGGGTCCATTCCCCTGCTTCATCTGGAAAGGAGTCCTGGCATTCCAGTTGCACCTCAAGAGGAGGCGATCTCAACTTGAAACTCGAGAGGAACTCCAGGGGTCGTGCCACAATTCAAAAAGGCCCTGATGTCCCCATCCAGTTGAGATAAGGCCTAATTCCCCTGAAACGACTCAAATGAAACACCGAGTATCAACTCACAACACGAAGGGAGGACTTACAGCCCTTTGACACCACCAAAAATAGACCCAGATTCATACCACAACTCGACAGGAGACCTGACATCCCTTTTACACCTCGAGAGGAAAGCAGAGTTCCATGCCTCAACATGAGAGGACGCCTGACTCCCCAGGGGAAACTTAGTATGAACCCCAAGGTCCATGCCAGAACTGGAGTGGAATGCTGAGTTTCCCACCTCATCTCGAGATGAGGACCTATTCCCCTGCACCAACTCAAGAGGACTCCCGCGAGGCCCCTCACAACTCAAAAGGATTCCTGACTTCCCAGAGACAACACGAGAGGCTCCCTGAGGTCCCTGTCACAACTCGAGGGAACCCATACTTACTGCCACAACTTGAAAAACATCTTGAGATGCCCCCTTAAATTGAATTGAGGCCGGATTCCCCTGACATGCCTACAGAGCAGTCCCATGTTCCCCATCACAATTCGAATGGAGACTTGACTTCCCTGAGGCAACACGAGAGGCTCCCTGAGTTCCCCGTCATAACTGGAGAGGAATCCCAAGCTTCCCGCTTCAACTAAAGAAAAACCATGAAATTCCCCTGTCATTGCGAGATGAGGCCCTTGTTTCCTGCAGCGCCTAGAGAGCAGTCCCAGGTTCCCTCTCAAAATTCGTCAGGAGGCAACTCAAGGGGGCCCAGCGATCCCTTTCACAAGTCGAGATGAAACCCAAGGGTCCTGCTACAACTCAAAAAGAGCCCCGTGATTCCCATCTCAGCTGGAGATGAGGGCCTATTCCCTGCTTCAACCCAAGAGGAATTCCAACTTCCCCTGGCTCCACAAGAGGAGGCCGGTCTCACCTACTTAAACTCGAGTGGAACCCTGTGGATCCTGCTGAAAGGAAAAAGGACACCGAGTTCCCCCTCAACTCGAGAGAAGTCCTGATTCCCCAGCACTGGCTCCAATGGAAAACCGAATATCCCCTCACAACATGATGGGAGGATTGACTCCCCTGCTGATCCTCTTCAAAAAGCCCAAATTACCCGCCTGAACTCGACAGACTTGACACCCCTTTTATAACTCGAGAGGAAAGCAGAGTTCCATCCCTCAAAATGAGACGGAGCCTGACTCCCTAGTTGAACCTTGATCGGGACCCAGAGATCCCTGTCGTCACTGGAGAGGAACACTGAGTTTACTGAATGAACTCTAGATACGGCCATATTCGCTGGAAGCAACTCCAGAGGAATCCCGATGTGGCCCTAGAATCTCTAAAAGAGACCTGACTTCTGTGAGGCAACACTAGCAGGACCCTCCATTCCCAGGCGCAACTCGAAGGAACCCCAAGCTTCCCACCACAACTCGAGAAAAACAATGAGAGTCTCCCCTCAATGCGAGATGAGGCCCTTTTCCAGAGAGGTGTCTCCAGATAAATCCCATGTTCACTCTTGAAACTCGAAAGGGTACCTGATACCCTTTAGGCAACTCAAGAAGTTCCTAGTGATACCCTTCCCCATTTGAGAGTAACACCGAGTTTCACGCTTCAACTCAAGAAGAGCCCCGTTTTCCCCACTTCAACTGGAGATTAGGGTCGTTTCCACTGCGTTGTTGTTAACGGAATCCAGACGTACCCATCGCACTTCAAGAGGAGGCCGTTCTCACCTTCAAACTCAAGAGCATCCCTGCAAGTCGTGCCTCAATTCGAAAAGACCACGACTGCCACATCCACCCCAGATAAGCCTGATTCCCCTGCACTAACTCGACTATAACCCCAGGTATCAACTCAAAACACGAAGGGATGTCTGACAGCCTTGTGGCACCTTGAGAAAAAACCCCAGATTCCTATGTCAACTCGACAGGAAGCCTGACACCCCTCTTACACATTGAAAGGAAGGCGAAATTCCATATTTCAACACCAGAAGACTCTGGACTCCCCATTGAAACTCCATAGGAACCCGAAGATCCATGTCAGAAAGGGAGAAGAACCCTGAAGTTCTGGCCTCGACATGAGATGAGGCCATATGCCCCTGCTAGATGGGAGAGGAATGCCGAGAGGTACCTTGCAACTTGAATGGAGACTTGGCTTTCCTGAGGCTCATGAGCTGCTCCCTGAAGTCTCCATCACAACTCGACAGGAAACCCAATTTCCTGCCACAATTTGATGAAAATCAGGAGATCTCCCCTCTGCTGCAGCATCTAGAGGGATATCACAACATCCCTCTAGAAAATTGAAAGGCACTTTAGGCAACTCAAGAAGTTAACCGACATACCCGTCTCCACTCGAGAGGAACACCGAGGGTCCCACCACAATTCAAGAAGAGCCCCGGTTTTCCCTCCTCATCTAGAGATGAGGGTCCATTCCCCTGCTTCTTCTGGAAAGGAATCCCGACATTCCCATCACACCTCAAAAGGAGGCCGGTCTCACTTTGAAACTCGAGAGGAACTCCAGGGGTCTTGCCACAATTCGAAAAGACCCCGATGTTCCACCCACTCGAAATAAGGCCTAGTTCCCCTGCAATGACTCAAATGAAACCCCGAGTATCAACACACAACACGAAAGGAGGACTGACAGCCCTGTGGCACCTATAGAAATAACTCCAGATCCCTATCTCAACTAGACAGGATGCCTGACACCCCTTTTACACCTCGAGAGGAAAGCAGAGTTCCATGCCTCAACATAAGAGGATGTTTGACTCCCCACAGTAACCTTAGTAGGAACCCGGAGATCCATGTCAGAACTGGAGTGGAATGCTGAGTTTCCCACCTCAACTCGATATGCGGACCTATTTTCCTGCACCAACTCGAGAGGACTCCCAAGAGGCCCCTCACAACTCGAAAGGATTCCTGAGTTTCCAGAGACAACATGAGAGGCTCCCTGACGTCCCCGTTGCTACTCAAGGGAACCCAAACTTCCTGCTGCAACTCGAGAAACACCTTGAGGTTCCCCCTTCAATTGAATTGAGGCCAGATTCCCCTGACATGACTACAGAGCAATCCCGTGCTCCCCCTCGCAATTTGAATGGAGACTTGACTTCCCTGAGGCAACACGAGAGGCTCCCTGAGTACCTCGTTGTAACTGGGATGGAATCCCATGCTTCCCGCCTCAACTCAAGAAAAACCACGAGATTCCTCCAAAAATGCGAGATAAGGCCCTTGTTTCCTGCAGCATATAGAAAACAGTCCCAGGTTCTCTCTCAAAACTCGACAGGAGGCTTGACACCCTTCATGCAACTCAAGGGGGCCCAGAGATCCCAGTCACAAGTCAAGATGAAACCCAAGGCTACAACTCGAGAAGAGCACCATGTTTCCCGCCTCAGCTGGAGATGAGGGCCCATTCCCTGCTTCAACCCGAGAGAAATCCCAACTTCCCTTGGCGCCACAAAAGGAGGCCGGTCTTACCTGCTGAAACTCGAGTGGAACCCCGTGGATCCTGCTGAAAGGAAAAAGGACACCGAGTTTCCCCTCAACTCGAGAGAAGTCCTGATTCCCCAGCACTGGCTCCAACGGAACACTGAGTATCCCCTCACAACACGATGAGAGGATTGACTCCTCTGCTGATCCTCTTCAAAAAGCCCAAATTACCCGCCTGAATTCGACAGGAGACTTGACAGCCCTTTTATAACTCGAGAGGAAAGCAGAATTCCATGCCTCAACATGAGACAAGGCCTGACTCCCTAGCTGAACCTTGATCAGAACTCAGAGATCCCTGTCGCCACTGGAGAGGAACACTGAGTTTACCGACTGAACTCTAGATATGGCCATATCGGCCGTCAGCGACTCGAAAGGAATCCCGATGTGCCCCTAGAAACTCGAAAAGAGATCTGACTTCTCTGAGGCAACACGAATGGAACCCGGAGTTCCCAGGCACAACTCGACAGACACCCATCTTCCTGCCAAAACTCAAGAAAAACCATGAGATTCTCCCCTCAATGCGATATGAGGCCCTTTTCCAGAGCAGTATCTCCAGATAAATCCCATGTTCACTCTTTTGCTTTTTTTAAATTTTATTTTATTACTATTATTTTTTGTCTTACTTTACAATATTGTGTTGGTTTTGCCATACATCAAGATGAATCCACCATGGGTGTACACGTGTTCCCAATCCTGAACCCCTCTCCCACATCTTGAACCTCAAAAAGTTACTTGACAGCCTTTATGCAACTCAAGAACTTCCCAAAGATATCCTTCCCCACTCAAGAGTAACACCGAGTTTCATGCTGTAACTCAAGAAGAGCCTCACTTTCCCCAATTCAACTCGAGATTAGGGTGGATTCCCCTGTGTCATTGGTAAAGGAATCCCGGGGTACCCATCGCACCTGTAGAGGAGGCCGGTCTCACCTTGAAACTCGAGAGCATCCCCGCGAGTCATGCCTCAATTCGAAAAGACCAAGATTTCCACATCCACCCCCAGATAAACCTGATTCCTCTGCACTGGCTCGACTATAACCCCGAGTATCAACTCAAAACATGAAGGGATGTCTGACAGCCTTTTGGCACTTTGAGAAAAAACCCCAGATCTCTATGTCAACTCGACAGGAAGCCTGACACCCCTTTTACACCTCGAGAGGAAGACGGAATTCCATGCATGTCTCAACACCAGAAGAGGCCTGACTCCCCTTTGAAACTCCATAGGAACCCCGAGATCCATATCAGAACGGGAGATGGACACTGAGATTCCGGCCTCAACTCGAGATGAGGCCATATGCTGCTGCACAACTGGAGAGGAATACCAAGAGGCCCCTCTCAACTCGAATGGAGACTTGACTTTCCTGAGGCAACATGAGTGGCTCCCTGAAGTCCTAATCACAAGGTGAGAGGAACCCCAATTTTCCAGCCACAGCTCAAGAAAAACCACGAGATTCTCCCCTCAACTCGAGATGATGCCCTTTTCCGCTGCAGCATCTGGAGAGAAATCACACCATCCCTCTTGAAACTCGAAAGGGTACTTAACTCCCTTTAGGCAACTCAAGGTGTTCCCCGACATACTCATCTCCACTTGAGAGGAACACTGAGTTTCCCACCACGACTCAAGAAGAGTCCCGTTTTACTTTCCTCATCTCGAGATGAGGGTCCATTCCCCTGCTTTGTCTGGAAAGGAATCCCAACGTTCACTTCACACCTCAAAAGGAGGCTGGTCTCACCTTGAAACTCTAGAGGAACTCCAGGGGTTGTGTCACAATTCGAAAAGACACCAATGTCCCCACCCACTCGAGATAAGGCCTGATTCCCCTCAATGAATTGAATGGAACCCAGAGTATCAACTCACAACACGAAGGGAGGCGTGACAGCCCTGTTGCACCTCTAGAAATAGCCCCAGATCCCTACCTGAACTCGACAGGAGTCCTGACACCCCTTTTACACCTCGAGAGGAAAGTGGAGTTCCATGCCTCAACATGAGAGGACGTCTGTCTCCCCAGAGTAACTTTAGTAGGAACCCGGAGGTCCATGTCAGAACTGGAGTGAAATGCTGAGTTTCCCACCTCATCTCGAGATGAGGACCTATTCCCCTGCACCAACTCGAGAGGACTCCCGAGAGGCCC
Source organism: Hippotragus niger niger (assembly GCA_006942125.1). Lineage (NCBI taxonomy): Eukaryota > Metazoa > Chordata > Mammalia > Artiodactyla > Bovidae > Hippotragus > Hippotragus niger. The sequence continues at coordinate 76,373 of VHQK01013669.1, read as the reverse complement.
CTCACATCTCAAAAAGATCCCTGACTTGCCAGAGACAACATGAGAGGCTCCCTGAGGTCCCTGTCGCAACTCGAGGAAATCCATACTTACTGCCACAATTAGAGAAACACCTTGAGATTTCCCCTAAATTGAACTGAGGCCCAATTCCCCTGACATGACTGCAGAGCAATCCCGTGCTCCCCCTCACAGTACGAATGGAGACTTGACTTCCCTGAGGCAACATGAGAGGCTCCCTGAGGTCCCTGTCGCAACTCGAGGAAATCCATACTTACTGCCACAATTAGAGAAACACCTTGAGATTTCCCCTAAATTGAACTGAGGCCCAATTCCCCTGACATGACTGCAGAGCAATCCCGTGCTCCCCCTCACAGTACGAATGGAGACTTGACTTCCCTGAGGCAACAGGAGAGGCTTCCTGTGTACCCCGTGGTAGCTGGAAAGGAATCCCAAGCCTCCCTCAGCAACTCGAGCAAAATCAGGTGATTCTCCCATCAACACGAGATGAGGCCCTTGTTTCCTGCAGAGTCCAGAGAGCAGTCCCAGGTTCCCTCTCAAAACTCTACAGGACTTGACCCCCTTTATGAAACTCAACGGGGCTCAGAGATCCCTTTCACAAGTCGAGATGAAACCTGAGGTTCCTGCTACAACTTGAAAAGAGCCCCGTGTTTCCCACCTCAGCTGGAGATGAGGGCCCATTCCCTGATTCAACTCAAGAGGAATCCCAACTTCCCCTGAGGCCACAAGAGGAGGCCTGTCTCACCTACTGAAACTCGAGTTTCATGGATCCTGTTGCAAGGTAAAAGGATACCGAGTTCCCCCTCAACTCGAGAGAAATCCTGATTCCCCAGCACTGGCTCCAATGGAACACCGAGTATCCCCTCACAACAAGATGGGAGGATTGACTCCTCTGCTGATCCTCTTCAAAAAGCCCAAATTGCCCGCCTGAACTCGACAGGAGACTTGACACCCCTTTTATAACTCGAGAGAAAAGCAGAATTCCATGCCTCAACAAGAGATGAGGCCTGACCTCCTAGTTGAAACTTGATAGGATCCCCAAGATTCCTGTCGCCACTGGAGAGGAACACTGAGTTTACTGATTGAGCTCTATAAAAAGTGCTATTCACATGCAGTGACTCGAGAGGAATCCCTACGTGCCCCTTGCATCTCCAAAAGAGACATGATTTCTCTGAGGCAACATGTTTGGGTCCCTGAGGTTCTGCGTCACACTCGAGATGAACCACAAGATTTCTGCCACAAGTCGAGAAAAACCACGAGATTCTTCCTTCAATGCGAGATGAGGCCCTTTTCTGCTGCAGCATCTCGAGAGAAATCCCACCTTCCTTCTTGAAGTTGAAAGGGTACTTGGCACCCTTTATGCAACTCAAGAACTTCCCTGACATACTCATCTCCAGTCGAGAGGAACACTGAGTTTCCAGCCACAACTCAAGGAGAGCCCCTTTTTTCCCCTCCTTAGCTCAAGATGAGGGTCGATTCCCCTGTTTCATCAGAAAAGGAATCCCGACGTTCCTATCGCACCTCTAGAGGAAGCCGGTCTCACCTTGATACTCGGGAGCATCCCCTGGAGTCATACTTCAATTCCAAAAGACCCCGATATCCCCGTCTATCCCACATAAGCCTGATTACCCTGCACTGACTCGAGTGTAACCCTGAGTATCAACTCAAAATCGGAAGGGAGTTGTGACAGTCATGTGGCACCTCGAGAAAAAGCCCCAGATCCCTAAATCAACTCAACAGGAATCCTGACATCCCTTTTTCACCTTGAGAGGAACATGGAGTTCCATGGCTCAACATGAGATGAGGCCTGACTCCCATGTTGAAACTCCATAGGCAACAAAGCAAAACAAAACAAACCAGAATAAAACACCAACTACCTTTCCATCAGGGACACATGGATCTGTCCCTCTGATAAGTATACATATGAGAAAGAATGCTATAAAAGGTGTGATTAAAAATGCCTTACTATGTTTTCACTGAAGTGCTTGTTCTGCTTCAGGACTCCAACCTCACTTTGATTAGGGAATGTTCCTCTTTGGGACTGGCAGATAATTAATTAATATACTTATTTTCTAATGCTATTGCAATAGTGTGTTTCTATCTATTGCTTCTGCAACTGGTTCAATAGGAAAAGAAACAGGAAACATAAACATAATCTGAAAGGCTCTGTTATAATTCTTAATAAGCTAGAAAAAGCATTTATCATATGGAAAGGTGACTTGTTGCAATACTTATTTCTATGTTTTTTTCAAGTTTAGTGACATTGTAATGATGATCTTTGCTACCCTTTCCTTTATCCTGAACAAATATGTAATCCCTTGCTCAACTTGTAAAGCATATGCTAATCAACATTATTGAGTGGTTATCTAATATTACCTTCTAAGTCTTCTATTTTTAAGTTTTAAACATCTTGTTCATTTTATTTTCATTATGTTTATCCATAGAGAGGTGATATTCAGGAAACTTCTTTCTCAATAAAATACATGAATATGTAAAAAAGAAAGAAAGAGAAAAAGAAACTCCATAGGAACCCTATGACCCATGTCAGAACTGGAGAGGAAGCCTGAGGTCCCAGCCTCAACTCAAGATGAGGCCCTATGTCCCTGCACTGACTCTTGAGTAATCCGGACGTGCCTCAGCAACTTGAAAGTAGGCATGACTTTTCCGAGGCAAAATGAGATGTTCCTTGAGGTCCCAAACAACTGGCAAGGAATCCCAAGCTTCCCACAACAAATCAATAAAAACCATGAGATTTCCCCTCAATGCGGGATGAGGCCTTTTCCCCTGCAGCGCCTCGAGAGCAATCTAGAATTCCCACTCGAAAATTGAAAGGAGGCTGAACTCCCTCTATGAAACTCAAGAGGTTCCCCAAGATCCCCGTAGCAACTCGAGTGGAACACCGAGGTTCCAGCCACTACTCGAGAAGAGCCCCATTTTCCCCAACTAATCTTGAGATAAAGCCTGGTTCACTTGCACTGACTTGAATGGAACACGAGTATCCCCTCACAGCATGAAGGGAGTTTTGACACCCCTGTTGCACCTCAAGAAAATGTACATGTACCCTTCCTCAACTCGACAGGAAGCCTGACAACCCTGTTGGATCTCCATAGGAACCCTGAGATCCATGTCAGAAATGGAGAGGAACACTGAGGATCCCGCCTCAACACAAGATGAGGCCCTATTCCCCTGCACCGAGTTGAGTGGAGTCTGAGAGGTCCCTCACAACTCGAAAGGATTCCTGAGAACATGAGAGGGTCCCTGAGGTCCCCATTGCAACTCGAGAGGAACCCCAAGCTTGCTGATACAACTCGAGAAACACCACAAGATGCTCCCCTCAGTGCGAGATTAAGCCTTTTTCTGCTGCAGTGTCTCAAGAGAAATTCCACGTTCCCTCTTGAAACATGAAAGGGTACTTGACTCCCTTTATGCAACTCAAGAAATTCCCCGAGATACCCATCTCCACTCGAGATGAACACCGAGGTTCCCACCACAACTCAAGAAAAGCCCTCTTTTCTCCTCCTCATCTCGTGTTGAGGGTCAATTTCCCTGCTGCATCTGGAAATGAATCCCGTCACTCCTGTCGCACATAAAGAGGAGGCTGGTCTCATCTTGAAATGTGAGAGGAACTCCGGCTGGGTCATGGAACAATTCCAAAAGACACCAATTTCCCCATCCACTTGAGATAAGGCTTGATTCCCCTGCACCAACTCGAATGTAACCCTGGTATCAATTCACAACACAAAAGGAGGACTGACAACCCTGTTTTACCTCTAGAAAATGCCCCAGATTCCTACCTCCAATCGACAGGAGGCCTGACACCCCTTTTACAACTCGAGAAGATAGCAGAATTCCATGCCTCAACATAAGACGAGGCCTAAATCCCATGTTGTGACTCAGTAGGAACCACGAGATCCCTTTGGCAACTGGAGAGGAGCCCTGAGTTACCAGCCTCAGCTTGTGATGAGAACAAATTCCCCTGCAGCTACTCGAGAGGAATCTTGAGTTTCCACTGGCAATTTGAAATGAGGCCTGACTTCCCTGAGGCAACAGGAGAGGTTCTCTGAGGGACCCATAATAAATCAAGTGGAACCACAGGCTTCCCGCCCCATCTTGAGAAAAACCATGAGATTCCCTGCTCAACACGAGATGAGGCCTTTTTCCCCTGTAGTGCCTAAAGAGCAATCCTGAGTTCCCTCTCGAAACTCAAAAGGAAGTTTGACTCCCTTAATGCAACTCAGGTTCCCCAAGATAACTGTTGCCAATCGAGAGGAACCCCGAGTTTCCCACCACTACTCAAGAAGAGATCTGTGTTCCCAACCTCAACCAAGATGAGGGCCTATTCTCCTGCTTCGACTGAGGAGGAATGCTGACTTTCCCCTGGCACCTGAAGAGCAGGCTGGTCTCACCGATGGAAACTCGAGATGAATGCCGCCGTTCCAGCTGGAACTTGAAATGACAACAAGTTCCCCCTCAACTTGAGATAAGGCCTTAAATCCTGCACCGACTCGAATGGAAGCTCAAATATCCCCTCACAACATGAAGGGAGGTCTAACTCCCCTGTTGCACCTCTAGAGAAATCCCAAATTCCCTGCTTCAACTCAACAGGAGGCTGGACACCCCTTTAAATACTGAAGAGGAAAGCGGAGTTTCATGCCTCAACACGGGATGAGGCCTGACTCCCCATTGCAACTCGACAGAAACCATGAGATCCCTATGGCAACTGGAGAGGAACCCTGAATTTCCTCCCTCAACTCGAGATGTAGAACTTTTCCCCTACAACGAACCGAGAAGAATCCCGAGGTGTCTGTCACAACTTGAAAGGTGACCAGACTTTTCACAGTCAAAATGAGATGTTCCCTAGGTCCCCGTCGCAACTGGAGAGAAACACAAAACATCCTGAAGCAACTTGAGAAAAACCACGAGATTCCCCCATCAACACAAAGAGGCCATTTCTCCTGCAATGCCTCAAGAGCATTCCAGAGTTCCCTCTCGAATCTCAAAAGAAGGCTGGACTCCCTTTATGCAACACAAGAGGTCCCCCGATATACCCATTGCAACCCAAGTGGAACTCCGACTTTCCAGTCACAACTGGAGAAGAGGCCATGTTCCCCACCTCATCTCGAGATAAGGGCTGATTCCTCTGGTTCTACATGAGAAAATCCCGAGTTTCCCCTTGCACCTAAAGAGGACACCTGTGTCACCTACTGAAACTCGTGAGGAGCTCTGCAGAATTTGTGGCAAGCCAAAAGGACACTGAGTTCCCCCTCAGCACGAGATGAGTCATGATTCTTGTACACTGACTATAATGTTCCCTGATGACCACAACGCAACTGGAGAAAAACCCAAAGCTTCCCACCGCAACTCGAGAAAACCACGAGATTCCCCCTTCAATGCGAGATGAGGTCCTTTTCCCCTGCACTGCCTCCAGAGCAATACCGAGTTCCCTCTCAGAACAAGAAAGGAGGTTTGACCCCCTTTAGGCAAGTCAAGAACTTTCCCAAATTATCTGTCAAAACTCGAGAGTAACCCCGAGTTTCAAGTCCCAACTCAAGATGAACCCTGTGTTCACCACTTCGTCTTGAGATGAGGGTCGATTCCCCTGCTTTGACTCGAGAGGAATCCGACTTTCCACTGAACCCTCAAGAGACCTGTCTCACCTATTGAAACTGGAGAGCAACCCCAGGGTTCCTACTGCAAGAGGGAAGTACACTGAGTTTTCCCTCAACTCGAGACAAGCTCCCTGTTGCAACTCGAGGGAACCCAAAGATTCCTGCCACAACTCCAGAAACATCTCGAGATCCCCCCTCCAAAGTGAATTGAGGTCCAATTCACCAACAGTGACGTGAGAGCAATCCCGAGATCCCCATCGATACTCGAAAGGAGACTTGACATCCCTGAGGCAACATGAGAGGCTCCCTGAGGTTCCCTTCATAACTCAAGAGGAAGTCCAAGCTTCCCGCCTCAACTCAAGAAAAACCACGAGATTCCCCCGTCAGTGGGAGATGAGGCCATTTTTTCCTTCAGCGCCTAGAGAGCAATCCAAAGTTCCATCTCAAAACTTGATAGGAGGCTTGACTCTGTATGCAACTCAAGGGATTCCTCTAGATACCCATCACAATTCGAGAAGAACCCCGTGATCCCCACCTAATCTTGAGAAGAGGACCCATGCCATGCTTCAACTTAAGAGGAATCCTGACGTTCCCCTAGCACCTCAAGAGGAGGCCTGTCTCACCTACTGAACCTTGAATGTAACCCCAAGGTTCCTGCCATGAGACAAAGGACACCGATATCCCCCTCAACTCGAGATAAGTTCTGATATCCCTGCACTGCCTCGAATGGAACAATGAGTATCCCCTCACATCACGAAGGGAGGTCTGACTCCCCTGTTGCACCTCCAGAAAAAGTTCAAGTTCCCCACCTCCACTTGACACGCGGCCTGACACCAGTTTTACAACTCGACAGAAAACCAGATTTCCACAGTTCAACGCGTGTCGATGCCTGACTTTCCTGATGAAACTCGATAAGAAACCCAAGATGGCTGTGCCAACTGGAGAGGAGCCTTGAGTTTCCTGCCTCAAATTGAGATGAGGCCCAATTCAAGAGGAATTCCAAGGTGCCTCTTGCAATGTGAAATGAGACCTGGTGTCTCTGAGGCAACATGAGACATTCCCTGAAGTCGCCATCCCAACTAGAGAGGAACTCAAAGCTTCCCACCACAACTAGAGAAACACCACGAGATTCCCCCGTAAATGAGAGATGATCCCCCATCCCCCTGCCGTGACTTGAGAGCAATCCCACTTTCCTCGCAACACAAAAGGAGACTTCACTTCCCTGAGGCAACCCAACACGCTTCCTGAGGTCCCTGACACAATCGGAGAGTAACCCCAAGCTTCCAGACGCAACTCGAGAAAAACCACGAGATTCCCCCACAACGCGAGAGGAGGCCATTTTCCCCTGGAACATTTCAAGATAATTCCCAAATCCTGTCTCAAAACTGGAAAGGAGGGTTGACTCCCTTTATACAACAAAAGAGGTTCCCCAAGATACCCATCACAACTCAAGAGGAACCCCGAGTTTCCTGCCACAACTCTAGAATAGCTCCATGTTCCCCACTGCATCTAGAGATAAGGGCTGACTCCCCTTCTTTGACTCGTGAGGAATCGACTTTACCCTCACACCTTAAGAGGAGGACTGTCTCACATATTGTAACTTGAGAGGTACCCTGCAGTTCCCACCAAAAGATGAAAGGACACTGAGTTCCGCCTCAACTCAAGATAAGGCCTGATTCACTTGAATGGAACACGAGTATCCCCTCACAACATGAAGGGAGGTATGACTCCCCTTTTGCACTTCTAGAAAAGGCCAAATATTTCTGCCTCTACTCGACATGACCCCTTTGAAAACCTGACAAGAAAGTGGAGTTCCATGCCTCAAAATGAGATGAGGATTATCTCCCCTGTTAAAACTCTATAGGAACCCCGAGATCCCTGTCACACCTGGAGAGGAACCTGAGTTTCCCACCTCAACTCAAGATGAGGCCCTATGCCCCTGCAGCGACTCAAGAGGAATCCCAACATTCCTTAGCAACCTGAAAGGAGGCATGACTTTTCTGAGGCAAAATGAGATGTTCCCTGAGGTCGCCAAAGCAACTGGAAAGGAATCCCGAGCTTCCCGCAACAACTCGAGAAAAACCATGAGATTCCCCCTCAATGCGGGATGAGGCCTTTTCCCCTGCAGTGCCTCAAGAGCAATCCAGAATTCCCACTCGAAAATCAAAAATCGAAAGGTGGCCGAACTCCCTCTATGCAACTCAAGAGGTTCCCCAAGATCCCTGTAGCAACTCGAGTAGCACACCGAGGTTCCCGCTGCAACTTGAGAAGACCCCCGTTTTTTGCAACTAATTTCAAGATAAGGCCTGGCTCACTTCCACTGATTTGAATGGAACCTGAGTATCCCCTCACAACACAAAAGGAGGTTTGACACCCCTGTTGCACCTCAAGAAAAAGCACATGTGCCCTGCCTCAACTCGACAGGAGCCCTGACACCACAGTTGAATCTCCATAGGAACCACTAGATCCATTTCAGAACTGTACAGGAACCCTGAGGATCCCGCCTCAACTCGAGATGAGGCCCTATTCCCCTTCACCGACTGAATGGAATCCTGAAAGGCCCCTCACAACTCAAAAGGACTCCTGAATTCCCAGAGACAATATGTGAGGCTCCTAAGGTTCCTGTCACAGCTAGAGAGGAACCCCAAGCTTCTCGCCACAACTTGAGAAAAACCACGAGATTCCCCACTCGACACGAAATGAGGCCTTTTTCCCATGTAGCACCTAAAGAGCAATCCTGGATTCCCTCTCAAAAATCAAAAGGAGGCTTGACTCCCTTAATGCAACTCAGAAGATCCCCAAAATACCTGTTGCCAATCGAGAGGAACCCCAAGATTCCCACTACAACTTGAGAAGAGATCTGTGTTCCCAACCACATCCGAGATGAGGGCTGATTCCCCTGCTTCGACTGAAGAGGAATGCTGACTTTCCCCTGGCACCTGAAGAGCAGGGTGGTCACACCTACAGAAACTCGAGATGAATGCTGCGGTTCCAGCCAGAAGTTGAAAGGACAGCGAGTTCCCCCTCAACTCGAGATAAGGCCTTAAATCCTGCACTGACTCGAATGGAAGGCTGAATGTCCCCCCCACAACATGAAGCGAGGTCTAACTCCCCTGTTGCTCCTCTAAAAAAAAATACCACGCTTCAACTCATCAGGGGGCCAGACACCCCTTTTAAAACTCAAGAGGAAAGCATAGTTTCATGCCTCAACATGGGATGAGGCCTGACTCTCTAGTTGAACTGTGATAACAACCCTGAGATCCCTGTCACCACTGGAAAGGAACACTGAGTTTACCCATTCAACTCTAGATGAGGCCGTCTTCCCCTGCAGCAACTCAAGAGGAATCCCGAGGTGCCCCTTGCTACTCAAAAGGAGACCTAACCCCATGCTTCCTGCTGCAATTTGAGAAAACCACGAGATTCTCCCCTCACATGAAATGAGCCCCTATTCCGCTTAAGTGTCTCAAGAGGAATCCCAAGTTACCTCTTGAAACTCGAAAGGGTACTTGACCCCCTTGATGCAACTCAATAATTTACCCGAGATACCCATCCCCACTCCAGAGGAACACCCAAAGATTCCTGCCACAACTCGAGAAACACCTCGAGATTCCCTCTTCAATGCGAATTAAGGCCCTATTCCCCTGCAGTGACTCAAGAGCAATCCCACGCTCCCCCTCGCAACTCAAATGGAGATTTGACCTCACCGTTGCACCTCGAGAGGAATCCCAAACTTTCCACTGCAACTCAAGAAAAAACACGAGATTCCCCCATCAATGAGAGATGAGGTGTTTTCCCACTGCAGAGTCTCGAGAGAAATCCCACGTTCCCTCTTGAAACTCAAAAGGGAACACCCTTTATGCAACTCAAGAAGTTCCCTGAGATACCCGTCCCCACTCGAGAGGAACACTGAGTTTCTTGCCACAAGTCAAGAAGTGCCCCGTTTTCACCTCCTCATCTCGAGATGAGGGTCCATTCCCCTGCTTCATCTGGAAAGGAATCCCGACGACCCTGTCGCACCTCAGGAGGAGGCCGGTCTCACCTTGAAACTTGAGAGGAACGCTGTGGGTCGTGCCACAATTCGAAAAGACACCGATTTATCCATCCTTTCGAGATAAGGCCTGATTCCCCTGCATCAATTTGAATGTAACCCAGAGATCTACTCACAACACGAAGGGAGGACTGACACGTTGCTTGCATCCTTGAGAAAAAGCCCCAGGTCTCAAATTTAACTCGACAGGACACCTGACACCACTTTTACAACTCGAAAGGAAAGCAGTTTCATGTCTCAACAGGAGACAAGGCCTGACTCCCATGTTGCAACCCCATAGAAACCCCAAGATCCATGTCAGAACTGGAGAGGAACACTGAGGTTCCTGCCTCAACTCGAGATGAGGCCCTATTCCCCTGCACCAACTCAAGAGGACTCCTGAGAGGTCCCTCACAACTCAAAAGGATTCCTGTCTTCCCAGAGAAAACATGAGAGGCTCCCTCAAGTCCCCGTCACAATTCAGGGGAATCCCAAGCTTCCCATCACAACTCCATATAAACCACAAGATTCTCCCCTCAACGCTAGATGAAGTCCTTTTCTGCTGCATCGTCTCGAGAGAAATCCTACGCTCCGTCTTGAAACTCGAAAGAGTACTTGACACTCTTTATGAAACTCAAGAAGTTCCCCGAGATACCTGTCCCCACTCGAGAGGAACACTGAGTTTCCCACCACACCTCAAGAAGAGCCCTGTTTCCCCCTCTTCATCTCGAGATGACGGTTGATACCCCTGCTTCATCCCAATGATCCTGTCACACCTTCAGAGGAGGCCAGTCTCACCTTGAAACTTGAGAGGAACCCGAATTGTCGTTCCACAATTTGAAAAGACACTTATTTCCCCATCCACTCGAGATAAGGCTTGATTTCCCTAAATGCCTCGAATGGAACCCCAAGTATCCCCTCCCAACATGAAGGGAGGTCTGACTCCCCTGTTGCACCTCTAGACAAAACCCAAGTTCCCAGCCTCAACTCGACAGGCGGCCTGACACCCTTTTAAACTCGACAGGAAACGGGAGTTCCATGCTTCAACACGAGTTGATGCCTGACTCCCCTGATGAAACTAGAAAGGAAGCCCAAGATCACTGTCCCCACTGGAGAGGAGCCTTGAGTTTCTTGCCTCAACTCAATATGAGGGCCTATTCTTCTGCAGTGACTCGAGAGGAGTTCCAAGGTGCCCCTCGCAACGTGAAAGGAGGCCTGACGTCCCTGAGGCAACATGAGAGGTTCCCTGAAGTCACCGTCCCAGCTGGAGAGGAACTCAATGCTTCCTGCCGCAACTAGAGGAACACCATGAGATTCATCCATAAATGCGAGATGAGGCCCCATTCCCTTGCATTGACTTGAGAGCCATCCCATGTTCCTCACAACTCAAAAGGAGACTTCACTTCACTGAGGCAACCCAATAGGCTTCCTGAGATCCGTGCCACAATCAGAGAGTAACCCCAAGCTTCCAGACGCAACTCAAGAAAAACCACGAGATTCCCCCACGATGCCTTTTTCTTCTGGAGCATTTCGGGAGCAATCCCAGGTCCTCTCTCAAAACTGGAAAGAAGGATTGACTCCTTTTACACAACACAAGGGGTTCCCCCAAGATACCCATTGCAACTCAAGAGGAATGCAGAGTTTCCCACCACAACTCTAGAATAGCCCTGTGTTCCCGACTGCATCTCGACATAAAGTCTGACTCCCCTGCTTCAACTCGAGAGGAATCCCGACTTTCCCCTTGCACCTTAAGAGGAGGCCTATCTCACCTATTGTAACTCGAGAGATACCCCGTGATTCCTGCTGAAAGATGAAAGAATACAGAGTTCTGCCTCAACTAGAAATAAGGCCTGATTCACTTGCACTGACTTGAATGGAACACGAGTATCCCCTCACAACAAGAAGGGAGGTATGACTCCTGTATTGCACCTCTAGAAATGACCCAAGATCCCCGCCTCAACTCGACATGAGACCTCACACCCCTTTTAAAACCCGACAGGAAAGCAGAGTTCCATGCCTCAAAATGAGACGAAGCCTAGCTCCCCTGTTAAAACTCTATAGGAAGCCCAAGATCCCTGTCGCACCTGGAGAGGAATCTGAGTTTCCCGCCTCAACTCAAGATGAGGTCCTATTCCCGTGCAGCGACTCAAGAGGAATCTCGATGTGCCTCAGCAACTTGAAAGGAGGCATGACTTTTCTGAGGCAAGATGAGATGTTCCCTGAGGTCCCCAAAGCAACTGGAAAGGAATCCTGAGCTTTCTGCAACAACACAAGGAAAACTATGAGATTCCCCAATGCAAGATGAGGCCTTTTCCCCTGCAGAGCCTCCAGAGCAATCCAGAATTCCCATTTGAAGTCGAAAGGAGAATGAACTCCCTTTATGCAACTCAAGAGGTACCCCAAGATCCCTGACACAACTGGAGTGGAACAGTGAGTTTTCAGCCACAACTCAAAAAGAGTCCTGTTTTCCCCAACTATTCTCGAGATAGGGCCAATCCCCATGCTTCAAACCAAGAAGAAACCAACTTTCCTCTCACACCTCAAGACGAGGCCTGTCTCACCTATTGAAACACCTGAGAAACCATGTGGTTTCTGTCACAAGTTGACAGGACACAAGTTGAGTTCCCCCTCAACCCGAGAAAAGGTCTGATTCCCCTGCACTGACTCGAATGGAACCCCGAGTATCCCCCCACAACAGGAAGTGTGGTCTGCCTCCCTTGGTGCACCTCAAGAAAAAGCACATGTTCCCCCCTGAACAGGACAGTAGGCCTGAAACCCCTTATACAACTCGAGAGGAAAGTTGAGTTCCATGCCTCCAAAAGAGACAAGGTCTGAATCCCCTGTTGAAACTCGATAGGAACCCCAAGATCCCTGTTGCAACTGGAAAAGAGCCATGAGTTACCCTCCTCATTTCAAGGTGAGACCACCATTCCCCAGCAGCGACTGGAGATGAATTCCGAGATGTCCCTCATAACTTGAAAGGAGGCCTGATTTCCCTGAGACAAACAGATGTTCCCTCGGGTCCATGTTGAAACTCAAGAGGAACCCAGAGCTTTGTGCTGCAATAGGAGAAACACAATAAGATTCTGACCTCAATGCAAGATGAGGCCCGATTTCCTGGCAGTGACTGGAGAGCAATCTCGTGCTCCCCTCGCAACTTGAAAGTAGTCTTGTCTTCCCTGAGGCAATAAGAGGCTCCTGATTTCCCCGTTGTAACTCGAGAGGAACCCCAAACTTCCACTGCAACTTGAGAAAATCCACAAAATTCCCCCTCAATGTGAGATGAAACCCCTTTTTTCCTGCAGCGCCTAGAAAGCAATCCCGAGTTTCCTCTCAAAACTTGATAGAAGGCTTTATTCCCTTTATGCAACTCAAGGGGCTCCCTGAGATATCCGTCACAACTCGAGAGGAACCCTGAGTTTCCCGCCGCAACCCGAGAAGAGCCCCGTGTTCCCCACCTCATCTCGAGATGAGGGCTCATTCCCTGCTTCAACTCAAGAGGAATCCCAACTTCCCCTCGCACCACAAGAAGAGGCCTGTCTCACTTATTGAAACTTGAGTGGAACCCTGCAGATCTTGCTGCAAGGAAAAAGGATACCAGCTTCCCCCTCAACTCGAGATAAGTCCTGATGCCCCTGCACCGGCTCCAATGGAACACCGAGTATCCCCTCACAACATGATGAGAGGCCTGACTCACCTTCTGAGCCTGTAGAAAAAGCCCAAATTACATGCCTGAACATGACATGAGGCCTGACAACCCGTTTGCAACTCGAGAGGAAGGTACAATTCCATGCTTCAACACGAGACAATGTCTGACTTCCCCGCTGAACCTTGATAGCAACCCCGAGATCCTTGGTGCCACTGGAGAGGAACACTGAGTTTACCGACTGAACTCTAGATGAGGTCCTATTCCCCTGCAGCAATTCGAGAGGCATCCCAAGGAACCCCTCGCAACTCGAAAGGAGACCTGACTTCGCTGAGGTAACATGAGCCAGTCCCTGAGGTCCCTGTTGCAGCTCAAGAAGAACCCCAAGCTTCCTCCTGCAACTTGAGAAAAACCATGAGATTCTCTCCTAATGAGAGATTAGGCCTTTCTCTACTGAAGCATCTTGAGAGAAATCCCATGTTCCCTCTTGAAGCTCGAAAGGATACTTGACATCCTTTATGCAACTCAAGAAGTTCCCCAAGATACCCATCCCCACTCAAGAGGAACACCGAGTTTCCCGCCACAACTCAAGAAGAGCACCATTTTCCCCTCCTCATCTCACAATGAGGGTTGATTACCTTGCTTCATCAGGAAAGGAATCCTGACGTTCCCATCACACCTCAAGAGGAGGCTGTCTCACTGTGAAACTTGATAGGAACCCCGGGATTTGTGCCACAATTAGAAAACACTCCGATTTCCCTCTCCACTTGAGTTAAGGCCTGATTCCCCTGCACTGATTCGAGTGTTAACCCAAGTATCCACTCACAACACGAAGGGAGGACTGACACCCTGGTTGCATCCTCGAGAAAAAGCCCCAGGTCCCAACTTCAACTCGACAGGAGGCCTGACACCCCTTTTACAACTCGAGAGGAAAGCAGAGTTCCATGCCTCAGCACGAAATGAGGCCTGATTCCCCTGTTGAAACTCCATAGGAAACCCAAGATCCATGGAAGAACTGAAGAGGAACACTGAGTTTACTGACGCAACTCAACATGATGCCCTATTCCCCTGCAGCGACTCCAGAGGAATACCGAGGTGCCCCTTGCAACTCGAAAGGAGATCTGAGGCAACTTCCCTCAGACTTCCCTGAGGCAACATGAGTGGGTCCCTGAGGTCCTCGTCACAAGTCGAGTGGAACCCCATTTCCTGCCACAACTTGAGAAGAGCCCCTAGTTTCCCACCTCAACTCGAGATGAGGTGAACTGGAGTGGAGGGCCTCAAAATTAGAGCAGAGCAATCCCACGAAAAACTAGTGAGGAGATCCCAGTGCCAATAGTAAAAAGGATGCCCCACCTCACTGAGACTACCCACCAGTATTAAAAAGCGGGCATCACCACAATTCGAAAGGAGCTCTGAGTCCACTGCCTCAACTCAAAAGGAGCCTTCCACAGTGACTTGAGAGGAACTCAGAGTTGTGCACTGTACTCGAGAGGAACACCGAGTACCTGCTGCAAACTGAGAGGAGCCCCGAGTCCTCTGTTGCAACTCAAGAGGGACCCCGAGTTCCCCACCACAACTTGAAAGGATCCCAAGATACCTGCTACAACTTGAGAGGAGGCACCATCAGAACTCAAGAGGAGCTCTGAGTCCCCTGCCTCAACTCAAGAGGAGCTTGCTCGGCAAATCAAGATAAGACCTCAGGACAACTAGAGGGGAGCACCACGCCTCCACAAGAGAGGAGCCCAGGCACACATCACTGAGAGAGAAGCACCCAAGGCACAATTAGTGCAATGCAGATTGCCACAACTAGAGAGGAGCCCACATACCACATCTGGAGAAGAGCTCCACCACACATTTCAGCTATTGAGGAAAAGCCCTGCCCAATGTACCTAGAGAGGAGACCCCCACTGCAATTAGAAATTTGACCACCTACCACAACTCAAGAGTTGACCCCCACTTCAACTAGAGAAGAGCATTTTGGATAAAACTTAATTGGAAACCCCACCACAACTAGAGATCAGCCCCTTGCACACAGCAACTAGAGTAATGACTTCAATCACTTGAAGGAGCTACCACATAACAACTAAAGAGAAACCCCCAGTACAGTGCAACTGGAGAGGGCCCCTGGCCATAACTTGTGTGTTGACCATGCATCACAACAAGAGAGGAGCATGCAAACTACAAAACGACTAGAGAAAGAACCACTGAGTCCTTTGCTCCAACAAGAGAGGAGCCACTGGACCAAGTGACAGAGGAAACCCCACCAAAACTGGAGAGGTTTTCCTTGCCACACGTAGAGAGGTGACCAGCAAGACATCACATATAGAGTGGAGTCCTTCTGCTGCACATGGAGATGAGCCCCATGAAGTAACTCGAGAGGAGGTCCTCACAAGCAGAGAGGAGCATCCATGCAAAAATGTGTGAGGAACCCTTAGTGCCAAAAGAAGAGAGGAACCCCCTTCACAGCCACCCACAACCACCTAAGAGGAGGGACCACTGCAACTCTAGAGGAGCCCCAAGTCCACAACCACAACTGAAGAGAAGAACTCCACTGCTATTTGAGAGAAGCCACTGGCCACAAGGTGAGACCATGCCCCCAGACACCATACCTAGAGAGGAGTCACTGTGTGGGAAATATAGATGAGTCCCCCAACCACTTCCCTGGTGGCTCAGAGGTTAAAGCGTCTTCCTCCAATGCAGGAGACCCGGGTTTGATCCCTGGGTCGGGAAGATCCCCTGGTGAAGGAAATGGTAACCCACTCCAGTATTCTTGCCTGGAGAATCCCATGGACAGAGAAGCCTGGTAGGCTACAGTCCACAGGGTCGCAAAGAGTCAGACATGACTTCTCTATTCACTATTCACACATTGCAATGACAGTGTACTACCCTCAGATATTGCAGCTGAAGAGCCCCTCACCATAACTGGAAAAGAACATGCATACCACAACTAGAAAAGAACAGCCACATCACAGCTAGAGATAATCCCTAACCACAACTAAAGAGGAGTTTTCACATCACAATTAGAGAGAATCAAACCCACCACAACTACAGAGTTGACCTCCACTACAACTAGAGTAAAGACCCGTGCCAAAACAAATGAGTAGCCACTGGGAAATTGCAACAAGAGAGGAGCCATATTACACATCCCTACTAGAGAAGAGTTGACCCAAGACAACTCGTGAGGAGGTTCCCCTGCAACTCAAGAGGAACCCTGAGTAACCTCCAACTAGGGAGGAAACTCGAGTTCCCCACCACGGCTCAGGTGGAACCGTGAGACCTGTACTGCAACTCGAGAGGAACCCTGAGTTTCCTTCTGCAAGTTTCTCTCTGCAACTCGAGAAGAAACCCGTGTTCCCAGCTGCAACTCAACTGGAGCCCCAGGTACCCTGTTGCCACTTGAGAGGAACCCCGAGTTACCTGCCTCAACTCAAGAGGAGGACAGACTCCCCAGGTACAACTGGAGATGAACCCCAAGTTAACCAGCCATAACTCAAAAGGTCCCCAAGCACCCCGCTGCATTTCAACAGGAGGCACCACCACAAGATGAGAAGAGCTCTGAGTCTCTTGCCTCAATTCAAGAGGAGCTCTCATGGCAAACTGAGACAAAACATCAGCAAAACTAGAAGAGCACCATACCACTACAAGAGAGGGACTCAGGCACATATTACTACAAGAGAGGATCAACCACGCACAATTAGAGAAGTGCAACCCACCATAACTTGAGAGGAGCCCACATACCACATTGGAGAACAGCCCCACCTCACATTGCAACTGTTGAGGAAAACCCCTGCCCAATGCAGCTATAGAGGAGACTCACCACCACAACCAGACAGTGGACCCCCACTTCAATTAGAGAGGAACCTTCTGGATAAAACTAGATTAGAAACCCCACCACAACTAGAGAGTATCCCCTTGCCCACAGCAAACAGAGTAACAACTGCAACAACTCAAAGGAGCCACCACACCACAAACGGAGAGAGACTCCTAGTACAATGCAACTAGAGAGAGCCCCAGGCCACAACTAGTGTGTTGAACATGCTCCTCAATGAGAGAGGAGCCAGCACCCCAAATCTGGACAAGAGTCCCCCACATACCACAAAGTTTGAAGAACACCACTACCCAATGCAACTAGAGAGGAACAACCGAATCCTTTGTTGCAACACGAGAGAAACCACTGGCCACAATGACAGAGGAGATACCACCAAAACTAGCGAGGTTTCCCCCACCACAAGTAGAGTTGTGTCCACCAAGACATCACACATAGAGAGAATCCTCTCTGTAGCAAATAGAGAGGAGCACCCTGAATTAACTTGATAGGGGGTCCTCATAAGTTGAGAGGAGCAACCACGATAAAAATTTTGAGGACCACCTAGTGCCAAAAGAAGAGCAGAACCCTCTGCAGAGCCCCCCATCACAACCTAAGAGGAGGGACCACTGAAAACCGAGAGGAGCCCCAAGTCCACAACCACAACTCCGGAGGAGGCCTCTGTCACTTAAGAGAAGCCACTGGCAACAATGTGAGAGTATGCACAGAGACATCATACCTAGAGAGGAGTCACTATGCGGTAAATATAGATGAGTAACCTCCAACTCAAGAGGAAACACGAGTTCCTTGCCACAGTGCAAGGGGCACCCTGATCCCCATGCTCCATCTCAAGAGGAACCACAAGTTCTTTGGTGCAACTTGAGAGGAACCCCGAGTTCCCCATCTCAACTCGAGAGGAGGCCTGACTCCCCTACTACTACTTGAGAGGAACCCCGTGTTCCCAGTTGGAACTCAAGATGAGCACCAAGCCCCCTGAGGCACCTTGAGAAGATTCCCAAGACCACCACTGCAACTCAAGTGCAACCATGAGAATACAGCTCAACTGAAGAGGAGCCTTATTCCCCATCAAAAGGACAGCCTCCAGAAACAAAGACAGAAGAAAATCCCCTCACCACAACGAAAGTGGGGTCCCCAGGACATCTCACCTAAAAAAGAGTCACTCGGCCACAAATAGAGATAAGCACACTGAAGTATCTCAAGAGGAGCTCTGCAAAATTAGAGAGGAGCAATCCCGTGAAACAACTAGTGAGGAGACTCAGTGCCAGAAGTAGAGAGGACGCCCCACCCCATGGAGACAACCCACCACAACTTGGAAGGAAGCATCACAACTCGAGAGGAGCTCTAAGTCCTATGAATCAACAAAAGAGGGGCTTTCCATGGCAACTGGAGAGGAACTCCTAGTTCCTCTGTACTCAAGCAGAACACCGAGTACTCTCCACAACTCAAGTGGAGCCCTGAGTCCACTTCTGAAACTCTTGAATAACCCTGAGTTCCCTGACACATTCAAAAGGACCCCGAGCCTGCTGCTGCAACTTGAGAGGAGGCAGCACCAGAACTCGAGAGGAGCTCTGAGCCCCCTTCCTCAACTCAAGAGGAGGTCTCACAGAAAATCGAGATAAGACCTCAGCACAACTAAAGAGGAGCACCAGACCATCACGAGAGAGGCGCCCAGGACATATCACTACAAGAGAAGAGCACCCACTGCACAATTAGAGAAGTGCAGCTCGCCACATCTAGTGAGGAGCCCACACACCACATCTGGAGAAGAACCCCACAGCACATTGCAAATATTGAGGAAAACCCCTGATCGTTGCCAACAGAGAGGAGACCCCTGCCACAACTAGCGACTTGACCACCCATCACAACTAGAGAGTTGAACCCCACTGCAAATATAGAGGAGTCTTTTTGATAAAACTAGATTGGAAAACCCACCACAACTAGAGAGAAGCCCCTCACCAAAACTCGAGTGGAGCCCCCTGATTCATCTCAACAGGATGTGCTGCCCCCTTTCAGTGGAGTCCTGAGCTCCCACAGCATATTGATATGTGCTTCCTGAGACAAATAAAGAGGAGCTCATAACCTCAAGTACAGAGATGCCCTCACCACAACTCTAGAGCCCCGTGAACACCATAATTAGCTTGGAGTCCCCTGCCACAAAAATAAGTTGCACCCTGCCACAATTAGAGAGGAGTGTGCATGTCACAACTAGAGAGAAGTTACCCACAACTAGCCAGGAGCCCCTGGAAATCAACTTAGAGAAGAGCCTGCCAGCACAACAATAGACAATAGACAAGCACCCCTCCACAAATCCAGACAAGCCTACATTCCTCATGTGGAGAAGAGCCACATAGACATTCTGCCTATTAAGGCAAAGCCCCTTCCAAAGCATCAAGAGAGAAGTGCCCTCAACACAACTACAGAATTGACTACCCATCACAACGAGAGAGGGTCAACCCCAACAAAATTACTGAGGAACCCCTAGCACCAAAGGTGGAGAGGACCTCCCCTGTGGAGCCACCCACACCCCAACCAGAGAAGACACATCCCCGCAACTCAACAGGAGGCCTCCACCACAATGCAAGAGGAGCTCACTGGACATCACACATAGAGAGGAGTCACTCTGCTGCTAATAAAGATGAACCTAACACCACAAGTAGAGAGAAGATTGCACACTAAAGAGAATCAAACCCACCACAACTACAGAGTTGACACGACCACAATGATAGAGAAGTTCCATGCCAAAACTAGTGAGAAGCCACCCAACATTGCAACAAGACAGGAGCCACCCTGCATATTCCTGCTAGAGACGAGTCGCCCCAAGACAGCTAGAGAAGAGACAAGACAGCTCCACCACAAGTCGAGAAGGACCCTGAGTACCCCTCCCAAATGAGAGAAACCACAGGTTCCCCACCACAGCTCTAGTGGAACCCTGAGACCCACGATGCAACTCGAGAGGAACACTGAGTTCCCACTGTATCTTGAGAGGAGCTCTGAGTCCCATGCTGTAACTCGAGTGGAACTCCAAGTTTCCCTCACAACTCAAGATAAACCCTGAGATCCCCACTATAACTCGAGAGGAGGCCCTGCTCCTCTGCCGCAAATCGAGAGAAATCCCGAGTTACCCAGAGCAACTCAAAAGAGCCCCAAGCCCCCTGATGCAACTCGAGAGGCTTTCCAAGAGGAGCCAAGCCCACCACAATTTGAGAGGAGCAGTCTCAAACAGGAGCAGTCTCACAACAGGAGAGGAAGCCCCATACCACCTCTAAAGAGTAGACCCCCCCCCCTGCCACAACTAGAGAGGAGTCTGTACACCACAACTAGAGAAGAGTTGAAAGAAAAACGTCAGTTGACACCACTGCAACTAGAGCGGAGCCCAATGTGTAACTATACAGGAGCATACCACACATAACAATGAGACAGGAGCCAGCTGCTAATTGCTACTAGAGAGGAGTTGCCTCATGCAGCTCGAGAGGAGGCCCAATCACAACTATAAAATAACCCCAAATCACCTGTCCCAACTCGAGAGGAACCCTTAGTCCTCCACCATAACTCTACAGGAGCCCTATATCACCACAAAGAAGGAGCCCCTGGCGACAGAGAAGCCCCCCACCAAAGCTGGAAATGATTCCCCTGCCAAACTTAGAGAGAAGCCCTCTGGCACATTGTGCCTAAAGAGGTGGTCCTCTGCCACAAATAGAGATGTGGACCCTGACCTAACTCAAGATGAGCCTCTCACCATTAGAGTGGAGCAACCCCATGAAAACTAGAAAGGAGCCCCCAATGCCACAAGTAGAAAAAACACTCTCCCCACAGAGAGCCCCCCAGACGTTGCACCACTGCAATTAGAGAGGAGCCCCGAGTCCCCACCTCAACTTGAGGGAAGACCTATGCCAAAACTTAAGAGAAATATATGGCCACAATGAGAGTGGAACCCACCCGCCATAACTGGAGATTGTCCCACTGCCACAACTGGAGAGAAGACCCAGGACATCACACCTAGAGAGGGCCCCTTCCACTGCATAGAGACGAGCCTCTGCTGCAAGTCAAATAGAATCCCCTTCCACCGACAGAGAGGAATAACCTCAACACAACTAGAGAGTAGAAGTCGCATGCAACTAGAGAGGAGCCCCCTGAACATCAACACTTGAGAGGAGCATTCCTGCACATCACAATTAGACAGAAGCCTCCTTTCAAAACTAGAGAGGAGGCTCCCATGCCACAACTAAAGAGGAGGGGCCATGTGATAATTAGAGAGTAGGTTCACGGATATCACACCTGGAAAGAGTACCTGTGCACATCGCTACCAGAGAGTAAATCCTCTCCATATTTCGAAAGGAACATTTGAGTTCAACTCTACAGGTTACCCCTGCACACCATAACTAGGAAGAGCCCCACTAACACAACTCGAGAGGAAACTGCACAACACAACTAGAGAGGAGCCCACCGACACAACTAAGAGTTGACCCCCCACACCAACTAGAGACGAACCCGATGCCTCAGGTAGTTTAGCCACCAACACATTGCAACTGAACACAAGTCACCCTGCACATTGCTACTAGAGAGGAGCCACCCCACCACAAGTCGAATGGAGGCACCACCTCAATTTGAGGGGAACGCCAAGTCCATGATGCAACTCAAAAGGAGTCCTTCACCACAACTAGAGAGAATCCCACACAATGCAACTAGAAAGGAGCCCACCCGGACACCACATGAAGAAAGGAGGCCTCACATGCCACCCCTAGAGAGGAGCAATCTTTTATATCACGTCTAGAGAGGAGGCTTCACACCACTACTAAAGAGTTGCCCCTCAAGCCACAAATAGAAATGAGCAAGCAAACTGCACTGAGAGAAGAGCCTCACAGCATTATGCAACAAGACAAGAGTTCCCACTCCACAACTAGAGAGGACTTCCCCAGGCACATCACAACTAAGGAGGTGCACCCCAACACATCACCACTTTGAGCCCAACCATCAAAACCAGAGAGCTGAATACATGCCACAGCTAGATAGTTGATTTCCAGGTGCAATTAGTGCACAGCACAACGCTGCAACTAGAGAAGAGCCCCCATCCTATATATCACATCTAGAGTGTAGAACCACTGCCACAACTAGAGTGGACACCCCTGCCACAGGTAGATAGGAGCTGGCCCCACACATCATAACTAGAGAAAAGTGACAATGCACATCAAAACTAGAGTGGAACTCCAACACGGATCATAACAAAAGAGGAGGCCAGCACTGCAACTAGAGAGAAGATCCATGCCATAATTGGAGATAAGCCTCTGTGAAAATTGCCATTAGAGTGGAGCATATCCACATATCACAATTAAACAGAAGCCCCCTGCCATGAGTAGAGAGGAGCCCACCATGCTGCAACTAAAAAGGACTCCTTCAGCCACAACTGTAGAGTAGCCTCCTACGAATCAAAACATGAAAAGGGGCCTCTTCACATCACAATCAGAGAAGAGTCACCCCCATCACAATTTGAGAAGAGCACTCTACTGCAACTAGAGAGGAGTCCAGCCACCACAACTAAAGAGAAGCCTCCCTGCCACAACTAGAGAGGAGTCTGCAAATGACAACTAGAGAGGAGCCAACCCACCACAAATAAAGAGTGCACCCCCACTGCAACTAAAGCCCCATGCTGCAACTAAACAGCACCCTCCTGCACATTGCAACTATATAGGGACCAGCTTGCACATCACTACTAGAGAGGATCTGGCCCACTGAAGCTCGA
This sequence comes from Hippotragus niger niger, assembly GCA_006942125.1. Lineage (NCBI taxonomy): Eukaryota > Metazoa > Chordata > Mammalia > Artiodactyla > Bovidae > Hippotragus > Hippotragus niger. The sequence continues at coordinate 53,513 of VHQK01013669.1, read as the reverse complement.
CTGGAGGATCCACCACAACTCTCAAGGAAGCCCCAGTCACCTGTGGTAACTCAAGAGGCACCAGGAGTTCCCTGCTACAATTTGACAGAAGTGCTCAGTTGTAACAAGAAAAGGAATCACTGGCCAAAATAACAGAGGGGCTCTCCAGCCAAAACTGTAGTGGATTTCCCCAGAAAAACTAGAGTGCAGTCCCACAGGACTTAGAGAGAAGACCCTTCTGCCCCAAATAGAGATGAGCTCCATGAAGTAAGTCGAGTGGAGTCCCTCATAACTAAGGAGCAGCAATCCCACTAATGTAGGTGAGGAACCCCTAGCACCAAAAGTACAGAGGACCTCCCTCGTGGAGGCACCCACACCCCATCCAGAGAAGACACAGCCCCACAACTCAGAAGGAGTCTGCTGGACATCACAGAGAGAGATGAGACCCTCTGCTGCTAATAGAGATGAACCTCATACCACAAAGAGAGAGGAGCTTGCACACCACAACTAGAGGAAACCGAAACCACCACAACTACAGATTTGACCCCGACCACAACGGGGCCAAAACTAGCGAGTGGCCAACCAACATTGCAACAAGTCATGAATCACCCTGCACATCCCGCTAGAGATGAGTCGGCCCAAAATAACTCGAGAGGAGGCTCTACCGCAAGTTGAGAGAAACACTTAGTATGCCCTGAACTCGAGAGGAACACCGAGTTCCCCGTCATAGCTTGTGTGGAACCCTGAGCCTTGCGGTGCAACACAAGAAGGACACTGAGTTCACGCTGTGACTCGAGAGGAGATCTGAGTCTCCTGCTGCAACTCTAGAAGAACTCCGAGTTCCCTGCTGCAACTCTAGAGGAGGCCCAACTCCCTTTTGCAACTCTAGAGGATCCATGAGAATCTGCCTAAATTCAAAAGGAGCCCTATTCCGCATCACAGTGAGAACTCCTGGCAACAAAGACAGAGGCACTCCCCTGCTAGAGCTGAAGAGGATGCCCTCACCACAACTAGAGAGGTGCCCCCAGGACATCACACCTTAAAAAAAGTCAATCTGCCACAAATAAAATGAGCCCACTGAAGTAGCTTGAGAGAATATCTTCAAAATTATAGAGGAGCAATCCTGAGAAAAACTAGTGAGGATTGCCAAGCACCAAAATTAGAGATGATGCCCCCACCACACAGAGACCACCCACCAAATCACAAGAGGCGATATCACTGCAACTCAAGAAGCCTTTGTGTCCCCTGTCTTACATGAAGAGGAGCCTTCCATGGCAATTCAAGAGGAACTCCTAGTTCTTCACTGTACATGAAAGGAACACTGAATACCCATTGCAAATCAAGAGGAGCCCCAAGTCCACTGCTGAAACTTGACAAAAATCTAGAGTTCCCTGTCACAACTCAAAAGATACCCATGTACCCTGTTGCAAATCGAGAGGTGGCACCACCAGAACTCAAGTGGAGCTCTGAATGCCCTTCCTCAACTCAAGAGGCTCTCTCACAGTAAATCAAGAATAAGACCTCAGCACAACTAAAGAGTAGCGCCATGCCACAAAAAGAGAGGAGTCCAGGCAGACATCACTACAAGAGAGGAGCACCCACAGCACAATTAGAGAAGTTCACCTCGCCACAACTAGAGAGGAGCCCACACAGTACACCTGGAGAAGAGCCCCACCACATATTGTAAATTTTGAGGAAATCCCCTGCACAATGGAACTAGAGAGGAGACCACCACCATCACTAGAGACTTGACCACCCACCATAAGAAGAGTGTTGACCCCCACTGCAAATAGAGAGGAGCCTTCTGGATAAAACAAGATGGCAAACCTCACCACAACTACAGAGTAGGTCCTTGCCCTCAGCAAATAGGGAAACTACAACAACTCAAAAGAATTACCACATCACAACTAGAGAGAAACCCCTAGTCCAGTGCAACTAGGGAGAGCCCCTGATCACAACTAGTGTGTTGACCACATGCCACAGTATGAGAGGAGCTTTCAAGCTGCATCTGGAAAAGAGTTCCCCACAAACCGCAATGACTGAGGAACACCATTGCCCAATGCAACTAGAGAGGAACCACCAAGTCCTCTGCAGCAACATGAGATGAGCCAATGGCCAGAATTACTGAGGAGCCCCCCACCAAAACTGGAGAGGTTTTCCCCATCACAAGCAGAGAGGAGTCCACAAGATATCACACATAGAAAGGAGTGCCTCTGCCACACATGGAGTCATGCCCCTGAAGTAAATTGAGAGGAGGCCCTCACAAGTAGAGAGGAACAACCATGCTAAAATCTGTAGGAATATCTAGTGCCAAAAGAAGAAAGAACCCCCTTAAGATCCCTTCATTACAACCTTAGAGGAGGGTCCACTGCAACTCGAGTGGAGCCCTGAGGCCAGTGCCACAAGTCAAGAAGAGGACACTGCCGCTTCTCGAGAGAAGCCACCAGCCACCGTACAATCGGAGGCCCCCAAATGATTCACATAGAGAGAAGTCACTTTGTAGAAATGAAGATGAGCCCCACCACCACAACAAGAAAAGAAGTCCCTTTACATTGCAATGAGAGAGAACTCCCCACAGATATTGCAACTAAAGAGCCCCTCACCATAACTAGAAAAGAGACCTCACACAGCAACTAAAGACTAACCCACCAGCAAACCACAACTGGAAAGGAGCAGGCACACAAAGGCCAGAGATAATTGCCCATGACAGCTAGAGAGGAGCCCCCACTGATACTGAAGAGGAGCTCACCAGCACACTGAAACTAGAAAGAAACACCCATGCCACATGTAGAGAGGAGTCCTCAACCACAACTAGAGACCCCCTCTGAAATTCAAGAGGAGCCCCCTGCTTCATTTCAACAGGATCTATTGCCTCTTTTTAGAGGAGCCCAAACCCCCACATCAAATTTATATGTGCCTCCTGAGATAAATATAGAGGAGGCCACCACCTCAAGTACATCACCACAACTGGAGATTTCCATGAAGACCAAAACTAGGATGGAGTCCCTGCCACAACAAGAAACTTGCACCCTGCCACAACTAGAGTGGAGCCTGCACATCACAACTAGAGAAGTCCCCAACAACTAGACAAGAGCTCCTGGAATTTGACTTAGAGAGGAGCCCGCCAGCACAATACACAAGCCTCTCACCACAACACACAAGCCTCTCACCACAACTCCAGAGGAGCCTGCATTCCTCATGTGGAGGAGAGCCCCATACAAACTGAAACTATTGAGGAAAAGCCCCGCCAACAAAACTAGAGAGGAACTTCCTCACCCCAACTAAAGAGATGACCACCTATCACAAAGAGAGAAGTTAAACCCCCAAATTAGTGAGGAAACCCTAGTGCTACAAGTAAGAGACGACACATCACCATGGAGCCCACATGTGACAAACGCAATAGCAGGCACAACAGCAACTCAAGAGGAGGCCCAGATACCTGCAGCAACTCTAGAGGAGCTCCACAATGAAACTTGAGAGATGCTCCATGCAGCAACTTGAGAGGTGTCTCCTACTACAACTATAGAGGAGCCCCAGCCATAAATTAAGAGAACTGTGTGCCCTGTAACAAGCTTAGAACCCCCTGCCACAACTGGAAAGGAGCACCCATTCACAACTAAAGATGAAGCTGCAAACCACAACTAGGGAAAAGGCCCCCCAAAATAGAGAGGAGCTACCAATTGGATTGGAAGAAGAGCAGAATGAAACACCACAACTTGAGGGGAGATCTCCACCACAAATAGACAGTAACCTCGCTGAACATCACCACTAGAGCTGAGCACACCCACATATCACAATTAAATATAAACCCCCTGCGATGAGTAGAGAGGAGCCCAACATGCTACAACTAATGAGGATGCCCCCTTCCACAGCTAGAGAGTGTTCTCCTTCACTTCACAACTGGAAAATGCACCCCTTCACATGACAAGCAGAGAGAAACCACCCCAACCACAGTTTGAGAGGAGCACTTTACGGCAACTAGAGGGGAAGCCCCATACCACAACTAAAAAAGAGTGCCCCCACCACAACTAGAGAGGAGTCTGCAAACCGCAACAACAGGGGAGTGGGGCGGGGGGGGAAAGCCGTCAATCTGACCCCACTGCAATTAGAGTGGATCGTGCCTTAACAGTACAGTAGCCCACTGTACATCACAACTACACAGGAGCCAGCCTGTTAATCACTCCTAGAGGGGAGCTGCACTGCGCAGCTCGAGAGGAGGCCCCACCACAACTATAAAGGAACACCAAGTCACTTGTGGAAACGTAAGTGGATCCCCAGGTCACCCAATTCATCTGGACAGGAGCCCAATGCTGTCACAAGGAAGGAGCTCACCACGTCAAAGACAGAGGAGTTCCCATCAAAACTGGAGAGGATTCCCTGGTCAGAACTAGAGAGGAGCCCTCTGGCACATTGTGCCTAGAGAGGAGCCCCTCTGCTGCAAATAGAGATGAGGCCCCAGAAGTAAATCAAGATAAGCCCCTCACAGCTACAGCAGAGCAATAACCTGAACACTAGTGAGGAGCCCCCAATGCTGCAAGTCGAGAGAACACCCTCCCCACAGAGAACCCCAGAGGTGGCACCACCACAACTAGAGAGATGCCCATCCTAAACTTGAGAAGAGGCCTATGCCACCACTCAAGAGAAGCCCATGGCCACAACAACAGAGGAGCTCATCCAGAAAAACTGGAGAGGGTCCCCAAACCACAACTAGAGAGGTGATCCTGGACATTTCACCTAGAAAGTGTCCCCTCCACCGCAAATAGAGACGAACCCCTCCTGCAATTTGAGTAGATTCCCCTATCATCATCAGATAGACACATCCTTGCCACAGTTAGACAATAGACCCCATGCTGCAACTAGAGAGCAGCCCCCTGAACATTGACACTTGAGAAAAGCATTCCTGCACATTGCAATTAGACAGAGGTCTCCTTCCACAACTAGAGAGGAGGCCCCCACACCACAACTAAAGAGAAGGGGCCATGCCAAAATTAGAGAGTAGGCTCGGGAATATTGTGAAAAAGTACCTGTGCACATCACTACCAGAGAGGAAACCCCCACCACAATCAGAAAGGAAAATTCCACTGCAACTCTACAGGTGCCCACCACACACCACAACTAGAGAAGAATCCCCTAACACAACTCGAGAGGAGCCTGCACACCTAACTGGAGAGGAGCCCACCTGACACAGCTAACAGCTGACCCCCCACACCAACTAAAGAGAAGCCCCATGCCACAGGTTGTGTAGCCACCCACACACCAAAACTAAACAGAAGCAATGCTGCACCATGCTACTAGAGAGGAGCCACCCCACCACAGCTCGAGAGGAACCCAGTAAGCATCACACATAGAGAGAAGCCCCTCTGCTGCTAATAGAGACAAAACTCACACCACAACTATAGAGAATCTTTTACAGTACAACTAGAGAAAATCGTATCCACCACAATACAGAGTTGACCCAACCACAACTAGAGAAAAAATCCATGCCAGAACTAGTGAGTAGCCACCCACACATTGTTGCAAGACAGAAGCCATCCTGCACATCCCTGCTAGAGACGAGTTGCCCCTACTCAGCTCTAGAGAAAGCCCCACCGCAACTGGAGAAGCACACTGCATCCCCCACCACAGCTCTATTATAACCCTGGGGCCCACGCTGCAACACAAGATGAATCCTGAGTTCCCAAAAAAACTCCAGAGGAGTTCTGAGTCCTTGGCTGCAACTCTGAGTTTCCCATCACATCTCGACAGGAACACCAAGTTCCTCCCCTCAATTTGAGAGGAAGTCCGACTCTGCTGCTGCCACTCAAGAGGAACCCCGAGTTCCCTGTCACAATTCAAGACAAGCCCCCATCCCCCTGATGCAATTTGTGAGGATCCCAAGACTCCCACTCCAAATCAAGAGAGAGAATCTGCCTCAACTCAAGAGGAGCCTATTCTGAATCAAGAGGGGGGCAGCAACAAAAACAGAGGCACTCCCCCACCAGAGCTGGAGATGTTCTAATCACCACAACTAGAGATATTCCCCCAGGACATTGCACTCAAAAAGGAGTCCCACTGATGCAAACAGAGCTGAGTAAACTGAAGTAACTCGAGAAGAGCCCCTCAAAATTAGAGAGTAGCAATCCCACCAAAAATTGCTGAGGAGACCCCTGTACCAAAAGTAGAGAGGACTTCCCACCCCACGAAGATACGCACTACAACTCGTTGGAGCTCTGAGTCCCCTGCCTTAACTCAAGACGAGCCTTGCACAGCAAGTCAAGAGGAACTCTGGGTTATGTGCTGTACTCGAGATGAATATCAGTAAGGGCCACTACTCGAGAGGATCCCCAAGTTCACTGCTGCAACTCGAGAGGAATCCAGAGTTCACCATCACAACTTGAAGTGACCAGGAGCTCCCTACTGCAACTCGAGAGGAGGCACCACCAGAACTCGAGAGGAACTCTGAGTCCCCTGCCTCAACTCAAGAGGAGTTCTTGTGGCAAATCGAGATAAGACCTCAGCACAACTAGAAAGGAGCACCATGCCACCACAAGAGAGGAGTGGAGGCACAAATCATTACAAGAGTGGAGCATCCACAACACAAATATAAAAGTGCAGCTCGAGACAGCTAGGGAGGAGCAGACATACCACACCTGGGAAAGTGCCCCACACCACATGGCTACTGTTGAGGAAAATCCCTGCCCAATGCAACTAGAGAGGAGACCCACACCACAACTAGACACTTGAACATCCACCACAACTAGAGTTGACCCCCAGTGCAACTAGAGAGGAGCATTCTGGATAAAACTAGATTGGAAAACCCACCACAACTAGAAAGGAGCACCTTGCCAACAGCAACTAGAGTAACAATTGCAACAACTCAAAGGAGCCACCACAGCACAACTAGAGAGAAATCCCTAGTAAAATGCAACTAAAGAGAGCCCCTGGACACAAACAGTGTGTTGAACCCGGGCCACAACCAGAAGGGAGGCAGCACATCATATCTGGAGATGAATCTGAAACATACCACAAAGATGTAGGAACACCACTGCCCAAGGCAACTAGACAGGAACCACCAAATCCTTCGCTACAACAGGAGAGGAGCCAGTGGCCACATTGACAGAAGAGCCCCCCACCAGAACTGGAGAGGTGTCCCCCAACACAAGTAGAGAGGATTCCACTAAGACATCACACATAGAGGACTCCTTTTGAAGCAGATAACAGACAAGCCACCTGAAATAACTCTAGATGAGGCCCTCACAAGTAGAGAGGAGCAACCACGTTAAAATTTGTGAGGAACACCCAGGAACAAAAGAAGTGAGGGACCGCCATTGCAGAGACCCTCATCACAACCTAAGAGGAGGGACCACTGCAATGAAGGAGAAGCTCCAAGTCAAAGTTATAACTCAAGGGAGGACTCCACCCCTACTCAAGAGAAGCCACAGGCAACAATGAGAGAGGATGCCCCCAAACATCATACCTAGAGAAGAGTCACTCTGTGGCAAATATAGCTGATCTCTCCCACCACAACAGGAAAGGAGGCCCCTGCATACTGCAATGAGAGTGAACTCCTCTCACATATTGCAACAAAGGAACCCATCACCATAACTAGAAAGGAGCCCACACACCACAACTATAGAGTAGCCCACCAGCACACCACAACTAGAAATGAGCAGCCACACCACAGCTAGAGACAGTCCCCCACCACAACTAGAGAAGAGCCCCCACTGATACTTGAGTTGATCTCACAAGCACACTACAACCTAGAAAGAAATCTCTATGCCACAAAGAGAGGAGTCATGAAACACAACTAGAGAGAAGTCCCCCACCACTGAAACTTGAAAGGAGGCCCATGCTTCCTCTCCATACAATCCGCTCACTTGTTTTAGAGGAGCCCTGCACCCCCACAGCAAATTGATATGTGCCTCCTGAGACAAATATAGAGGAGCCCACCACTGCAAGTACAGAGATGCCCCCACCACAACTTAAGAGACCCTTGAACCCCACAACTAGCTTTCTGTCCCTGCCACAATAAGGAAGTTGCACTTTGCCACAGCTAGAAAGGAACCCGAACATCCCAACTAGAGAAAGGCCCACACAACTAGACAGAAGCCCCTAGAAATCGATTTAGAGAGGAGGCTGCCGGCACAACAATACACAAGCCTCCCACCACAACTCCAGAGAGGCCTGCATTCCTCATATGGAGAAGAGCAATATGCACACTGCAATTATTGAGGAAAAGTCCCGCCCAATGCAACTAGAGAGGATCTTCCTCTCCACATCTAAAGAGTTGACCGCACATCACAACTAGAGAGGGTCAACTCCACCAAAATTAGTGAGGAAACCCTAGCACTAAAAGTAAAGAAGGCTCGTCACCCTGGAGACCCCCACATGACACACACGAGAAGAGGCCCAGCCACAACTTAAGAGAAGACACAAGTACCCTGCAGAAACTCTAGAAGAGCCCTACAACACAAGTCGAGAGAAGCCACTGTCTACAATGAGAGAGGAACCCTCCGGACATGACATCTAGAGAGGAGCCAATCCACTGCAAATACAGACAAAGCCCACACCACAACTAGAGAGGAGACCCCCTGCACATCACAATGAGAGGAGTCCCCTCAGACATCACAGCTAAAGAAGAGCACCTCACCTCACCTAGACTGGAGCATGTGCACTGCAACAAGAAACTGGCCACCATTTTACATCTATAGAAAAGTCCACCACCAAACGTAGAGAGGAGCTGCCCACTGACTTAAGAGGAGCTTACCAGAACATCACTAGTAGAAAGGAGGCACTGTACCACAGCTAGAGAGGAGTCCCCCACCAAAATGACAGATGAGTCCCCCACAAAAACTCGAGAGGAGCCGCCTACAGCAAATCGAGAGGTAACTCCCACTACAACTAGAGGAGTCCCAGCCACAAATTGAGAGCCGGCTGTACCCTGAAACTAGCTTAGAGCCCCCTGCCACATCTAGAAAGGAGAACCCCTCCAAAACTAGAGAGAAGCCTGCACACCACAACTACAGATAAGGTTCCCACAACTAGAGAGGAGCTCCCATTCACACTGTAATAAGAGAGGAGTCCCACACCACAACTAGAGGGCAGAACCCCACCATAAGGAGACATTAGCCCCACTGAACTTTGCCACTAGAGAGGGGTATACTTACACATCACAATTAAATGTAAGTCCTCTGCCTTGAGTACAGAGGAGCTCAACATGCCACAAAGAGGGTGCCCCCTGGCTTAACTAGAGAGTATGATATTTCACATCACAACTAGAAAAAGTGCCCCTTCACATCACAAGCAGAGAGAAGCTATCCCCACCTCAACTGGAGAGGAGCACTTTACCACTACTAGACAGGAACTCTCATACCACAACTAAAGAGGAGCACCCCACCACCACAACTAGAGAAGAGTTGGCAAACCAAAACTACTGACAAACTGAAACAAATATGTCATTGACCCCCACGGCAACTAAACTGGAGCCACATGCCATAACTATACAGTGAAAGTGAAGTCGCTCAGTCATGTCTGACTCCTTGTGAACCCATGGACTGTAGCCTACCAGGCTCCTCCATCCATGGGATTTTCCGGGCAAGAATACTGGAGTGAGTTACCATTTCCTTCTCCAGGAGATCTTCCTAACCCAGGGATTGGACCCGGGTCTCCTGCATTGTAGGCAGATGCTTTACTGTTTGAGCCGCCAGGGAAGTCTATACAGTAGCCTACTGCATATCACGAGTAGACAGGAGCAAGCCTGATAATCGCTATTAGAGAATAGCTGCCCCACACAGCTTGAGGAGTTTCCTCCACAACTTTAAAGGAACCCCAATTTATCTGTCACAACTCGAGAGGAACCCTGAGTCCCCCACCACAATTCAACAGGAACCCTATGCCATCACAAGGAAGGAGCCCCAGGCGATAAAGACAAAGGAGGGACCCGGCAAAACTGGAGAGGATTCCCCTGCCAAAACATGAGTGGAGCCCTCCAGCACATTGTGCCTAGAGAGGAGCTCTTCTGCCGCAAATAGAGACGACACCCCTGAAGTAATTTGAGAGGAGCTCCTCAGAACTACAGTGGAGCAAACCCGTGAAAACTAATGAGAATCCTCTAATACCACAAGTAGAGAGAACACCCTCCCACAGAGAACCCCCAGAGGTGGAACCATCGCAACTAGAGAGATGTCCCGAGTTCCCTCCTGAAATTAAGAGAATGCCTATGCCACAACTCAAGAGAAGCCCATGGTCACAATGACAGAGGAGCCCATATAGAAAAACTGGAGAGTTTCCCACCACCACAATTAAAGAGATTATTTCAGACATTACAACTAGAAAGGGTCCCCTCTACTACAAATAGAGATGAATCCCTCCTGCAAGTTGAATAGATTCCCCTACAACCATCAGAGAGGCACACCCTGTCACAGCTAGAGGGTAGACGCTCCACCACAACTCAAGAGGAACACGAAGTCCCCTGACACATATCAAGAAGAGTCTCCAACCACAATTAGAGAGGAGCCCACACATGGAAACAAGAATGGGGCCCACCACATATAAGAAGGAGGCCAGGCACCCTGTAACTAGACACACGCAATCTCGCACACCACAGCTAGAGAAGAGGCTCTACCCCACTCCTAGAGAGTAGCTCCTCAAGCTACAAATAGAAATGAGCCAGCAAATTGAACCTGGAGAAGAGCCGCACAGCCTAATGCAACAAGACGGGAGTTCCCACTCCACAACTAGACTGGACTCCCCCAGGCTTAGCACTAGGGTGGACTACCCCGGAACATCACAACTAGAGAGAAGCCCAACCGCCAAAACTAGAGAGTTGAATACACGCTACAACTAGATAGTTGACCCTCTGGCACAACTGGTGAGGAGCACACCACCAAAATGGAAAGGTGCTACCCCCTCACCAACGTACATCAAAACTAGAGTGTAGAACCACCACCACAACTAGAGTGGACACTTCTGCCACAGGTAGATACAAGCCCTCCCCACACATCACAGTTAGAGAAAAGTGCCCATGCACATCACAACTAGAGTGGACTTTTCACGTGGATCATAAAGATAGAGGAGGGCGACACCGGAACTAGAGAGGAGACTTCTTCCACAACTAGAGATAAGCTCCCCTGAACATCACCACTAGAGAGGATCTTACCCAAACGTCACAATTAGACAGAAGTCCCCTGCAACGAGTAGAGTGGAGCCCACCATGCCACAACTAAGGAGGACTCCCACTGCCACAACTAGACAGTAGCCTCCTGAATATTGTTATTAGGAAAAGACCCCCTTCACATCACAATCAGAGAGGAACCACTCCCAGAACATTTTGAGAAGACCACTCTACCACAATTAGAGAGGAGCCCAACTAGCACAACTAAAGAGAAGTACCTGTACCACAAATAGAGAGGAGTCTGCAAAGGAGATCTAGAGAGGAGCCGCCCCACCACAAATAAAGAATGGACCCCCACTGTAACTAGAGTGAAGCCCCATGCTGCACCTAGACAGGAGCCAGCCTGCATTTCACTACTAGAGAGCATCTGCCCCACTTCAGTTCCAGAGGAGGCTCCACTGCAAGTCTAAAGAAACTCCAAATAATCTGCTGTGACTCAAAGGGAACCCCGAGTTACCCACTGCAATTTGACAAAAGCCCTATGCTGTAACAGGAAAGGAGCCCCTGGCCACAATGACAGAGGAGCCCCTCTGCCAAAACTGAAGTGGATTCCCCTGGCACAAATAGTGGAGTCACCCAGGACATAACACCTAGAGAGAAGACTCTCTGCTGCAAATAGAGACGAGCTCCCTGAAGTAAGTCTATCTCTCAAAAATAGAGAGAAGCAGCCCCATTAATATTAGTGAGGAACCCCTAACACCAAAAGTAGAGATGACCTTCCCTGTGGAGCCACCCTCACCCCAAGCAGAGAGGACACAGCCTTACAACTTGAGAGGAGCCCTCCACCACAACTCAAGAGGAGCCCCTCTACTGTTAATAGAGACGAACCTCACACCACAACAATAGAGAATCTTATATACCACAACTAGAGAAAATAGATCCCACCGCAAGTACAGAGTTGACCCTGACAACGACTAGAGAAAAAATCCATTACAGAACTAGTGAGTAGCTGCCCACACATTGCCACAAGACAGGAGCCATCCTGCACATCCCTGCTAGAGACAAGTCATCCCTAGACAACTCTAGAGGAAGCTGCCCTGCAATTCGTTAGGCACACTACATTCTCCACCATGGCTCTAGTGTAACCCTGGGTCCAGCACTGAAACTTGAGATGAAACCTGAGTTCCCACCAGAACTCGAAAGGGTCTCCCTAGTTCAACCCAAGAGGAGCATTCTATGGCAACTCCAGAGGAACTCCAAGTTCCACGCTGTACTTGAGAGGAACACTGAATTCCCATTGCAATTTGAGAGGAGACCTGAGTCAACTGCTGCAACTCGAGAGGATTCCTGAGACTGCCAACACAACTAAAGAGAAATCATGAGAATCTGCCTCAATTGAAGAGAAACCCTATTCTGCATCATGAGGATAGCACCCAGCAACAAAGAACGAGGCACTGCCCTGGCACAGCTGGAGAGAATCCCATCATCGCATCTAGAGAGGAGCCCCCAGGACATTGCACCTAAAAAGGAGTCACTCAACCACAAGTAGAAATGAGCCCACTGAAGTAACTCAAGAGGAGCCCCAAATACCCTGGCACAACTCAAAAGACCCTGAGCCCCCAGCTGCAACTCGAAAGGAGGCAACACCAGAACTCAAGAGGAGCCCTGAGTCCCCTGGTTCATCTCAAGAGGAGCTATCACAGCAAATTGAGATAAGATCTCAACACAATTAGACAGGAGCACTACGCCACCACAAGAGAGGAGTCCAGGCACACATCTCTACAAGATAGGAGATACCCATGGCACAATTAGAGTACAGCTTGCCACAACTAGAGAGGAGACCACACATCACATCTGGAGAAGACCCCCACACCCCAGCATATTGCAACTATTGAGGAAAACCCCTGACCAATGCAACTAGAGAGGAGACCCCCACTATGACCAGAGGATTGGCCCACACTGCAACTAGAGAGGAGCCTTCTCTATTAAATTTGATTGGAAAGTCCACCACAACAAAACAGTAGCCCCTTGCACACTGCAACTACAGTAATGACTACAACAACTCGAAGGAGCTACCAAATCACAACTAGAGAAAAACCCAAGTACAGTGCAAGTAGAGAGAGCCCCTGGCCTCAAATAGTGTGTTGACAGTGAGCCACAGTGAGAGATGAGCCTGCACACAGCATTTGGAGAAAAGTCCCCTGCAGACTGCAATGACTGAGGAACACCAATGCCCAATGCAACTAGAGAGGAACCACCGAGTCTTTGCTGCAACACAACAGGAGCCACTGGCCACAATGACAGAGGAGACCCCGCCAAAACTGGAGAAGCTTCCCTCACCACCAATAGACAGGAGATGACCAAAACACCAAATATAGAGAGGAAACCCTTGGCCGCAAATAGAGAAGCCCTCCCTGAAGTAACTCGAGAGGAGGCACTCACAAGTAGAGAGGAGCAACCACTCTAAAATTTGTTAGGAACACCTACTGCCAAAGAAGAGAAGAGGACCCTACAGAGGCCCCCATAACAACATAAGAGGAGGAAACCACTGAAACTCGAGAGGAGCTCCGAGTCCAATGCCACAACTCAAGAGGAGGATTCTGCCACTACTTGAGAGAAGCCAGCGGCCACAATGAAAGAGTATGCCCCCCAGATATCACACCTAGAAAGGAGTCACTCTGTGACATATATAGAAGAGCCCCCCACCACAACAAGAAAGGAGGCCCTTGCAGATTGCAATGAGAGAGGACCCCCCCCCCCGATACTGCAACTAAAGTTTCCCTCACCATAACAAGAAAGTAGCCTGCATATCGCAACTAGAGATTAGCCGACCAGCATACAACGAGAAAAGAGAAGCCACACCACAGCTAGAGATAATCCCTCACCGCAACTAGAGAGGAACTACCACTGATGCTGAGATGAGCTCACTAGCACACTGCAACTAGAAAGAAACACCCATGTCACAGGTGGAGAGGAGTCCCTGACCACAACTAGAGAAGAACTCCCCACTGAAACTTGAGAGGAGCCTCCTGTTTCATCTCGACAGGATCCACTGCCTCCTTTTAGAGAATCCCTGAGCCCGCACACCAAATCGATATGTTCTGCCTGAGAAAAACACAAAGGAGTGCACCACTGCAATTACATAGTTCTGCCTACCACAACTCCAAAGCCCTTGAACATCCCAATTAGCTTGGAGGACCCTGCAGCAACAAGAAACCAGCAACCTGCCACAAGTAGAGCAGAGCCTGCACACCAAAAGTAGAGAGAAGCCCCTGACAACTAGACAGAAGCTCCAGAAAATCGACTCTGAGATGAGGCCACCAGCACAAAAATTGGAAAGCTTCCAGCCTAAGAAATGCAGAAGCCTGCATTTCTCATGTGGAGAACAGCCCCTATACACTGCAACTATTGAGCAAAACCCCTCCCTACGTGACTAGAGAGGAGCTCACTCACCACAACTAGAGATAGAACACCCATCACAACTAAAGAAGGTAAACTCCACTAAAATTTCTGAGGAACTCCTAGAGCCAAAGGTAGAGAGAACCTCCACAGTGCTGCCACCCACTCCTCAACCAGAGAGGACACTGCCCCATAAATTCAGAGGAGCCCTCCACCAAAACTCGAGGGGAGAATGCTGGACATCACCCATAGAGAGGAGCCCCTCTGCTGCTAATAGAGATGAACCTCACACCACAACAAGAGAGGAGCTTGCACACCAAAACTAGAGATAATAGAACACACCCCGAGTACAGAGTTGACCTCGACCATTTAAAGTAGTGAGTATGCACCCACACATTGCAACAAGACAGAATCCACCATGCACATCCCTGCAAGAAATGAGATGCCCCAAGAGAAGTCGACAGGAGGCCCCATTGCAACTTGAGATGAACCCTGAACATCCCTCCCAACTCAAGAGGAACCCTGAGTTCCCCGCCAAGGCTCAAGTGGAACCGTGTGTCCCATGCTACAACTTGAGTGGAACTCTGAGATCCCACCAAAACAATAGAGGAGCTCTGAATCACCTGCTGCAACTTGACAGGAACCCTGAGTCTCCTGCATTCCCACCTGCAACTCGAGTGAGGCCTCAAACCATTATTTTCACTCAAGAGGAACCCTGAGTTTCCTGCCACAACTAGAGGGGAAACCCGAGTTCCCAGCCACAATTTGACAGGAGGCCCAACTCCCCTGCTGCAACTCAAGAAGAACCCTGAATTCCAGATCGCAAATGGAGACAAGTCCCAAGCCCCCTGAAGCAACTTGAGAGGATTCCCAATGTCCCCAACAAAACTCAAGAGAAATGTGAGAATTCACCTTAATTCAAGAGGAGCCATATTTTGCATCATGAGGGGAGCCCCTGGCAACAAATCAGTGACACTCCCCTGGCAGAGCTGGTGAGGATCTCCTCACCACAACTAGAGAGGAGGCCCCAGGGCATCGCACCTAAAAAGGAGCCACTGTGAAACAGAGATGAGTGCAGTGAAATAACTCGAGAGGATCTCTCACAATTACAGAGGAGGAATCCCGTGAAAAACTAGTGAGGAGAACCCAGTGATAAAATTAGAGGGGACTCCACACCCACAGAACCAATCCACCACAACTTGAGAGGAGACATAATGAAACTCGACAGGAGCCCTGGGTACCCTGCCTCAACTCAAGTGGAGCCTTCCACAGCAACTCAAGTGGAACTATGAATTGGCTGTAGTGGAGAGGAACACCAAGTACCCGCTGCAAATCGAGAAGCCCTGAGCCCATTGCTGCAAATGGAGAGGTGGCACCAAAAGAACTCGAGAGGAGCTCTGAGTCCCCTACCTCAACTCAAGAGGAGCTATCATGGCAAATCCAGATAAGACCTCAGCACAACTAGAGAGGAGCACCACACCACCACAAGAGAGGAACCCAAGCACACATCACTACAAGAGAGGTTCACCCTCAATTAGAGACGTGCAGCTCGCCACAATTAGAGAGGAGACCACACATCACATCTAGAGAAGAGCCCCACCACACATTGCAACGAATGCAGAAAACCTCTGTCCAGTGCAATTAGAGAGGAGACCTCCACCACAAATAGAACCTTGACCACCCACTTCAAATAGAGAGTTACCCAACTGCCATGAGAGGAACCTTCTGTTGGAAGCCACACCACAACTAGAGAGCAGTCCCTTGCCAATAGCAAATAGATTAGCAAGTGCAACAACTCAAAGGAGTCACCACACCACCAATAGATAGAAACCCCTAGTACAGTGCAACTAGGGAGAGCCCCTGGCCACAACTAGTGTGTTGACCAGGTGCCACAATGCCCAACGCAACTATAGAAGAACCACCAAGTCCAGTGCCACAACATGAGTGGAGCCACTAGCCACAATGACAGAGGAGCTACCCACCAAAAACGGAGAGATTTCCTCAGCCACAAGTAAAGAGGAATCCACCATGACATCACACATAGAGAGGAGTGCCTCTGCTGCAAATAAAGATGAGACCACTGAAGTAACTCAAGAGTAGGCCCTCATAAGTAGAGAGGGGCAAAAATGCTACAATTTTGAGGAACATGTAGTTGCCAAAGAAGAGAGAACCCCCCTGCTGAGCCCCCCATCACAACCTAAGAGGAGGCTCTCATGCAAATCGAGGATCCCCAAGTCCACTGCTACAACTCAAGAGGAGGATTCCACCACTACTTGACAGAAGCCACCAGTCACAATGGACAAGGATACCCCAGACAGCATACCTAGCAGGAGTAACTCTGCAGCAAATATAGATGAAGTTCAGTTGCTCATTCGTGTCCAACTCCTTGCGACCCCATGAATCACAGCACGCCAGGCCTCTCTGTCCATCACCAACTCCCAGAGTTCACTCAGACTCACATCCATCGAGTCAGTGATGCCATCCAGCTATCTCATCTTCGGTCGTCCCCATTTCCTCCTGCACCCAATCCCTCCCAGTATCAAAGTATTTTCCAATGAGTCAACTCTTCGCATGAGGTGGCCAAAGTACTGGAGTTTCAGCTTTAGTATCATTCCTTCCAAAGAAATCCCAGGGCTGATCTCCTTCAGAATGGACTGGTTGGATCTCCTTGCAGTCCAAGGGACTCTCAAGAGTCTTCTCCAACACCACAGTTCAAAAGCATCAATTCTTCAGTGCTCAGCTTTCTTCACAGTCCAACTCTCACATCCACACATGACCACAGGAAAAACCATAGCCCCCAACTAGACAGACCTTTATTGGCAAAGTAATGTCTCTTCTTTTCAATATGCTATCTAGGTTGGTCATAACTTTTCTTCCAAGGAGTAAGCGTCTTTTAATTTCATGGCTGCAGTCACTATCTGCAGTGATTTTGGAGCCCCCAAAAATAAAGTCTGACACTGTTTCCACTGTTTCCTCATCTCTTCCCCATGGAGTGACGGGACCGGATGCCATGGTCTTCCTTTTCTGAACGTTGAGCTTTAAGCCAACTTTTTCGCTTTCCTCTTTCACTTTCATCAAGAGGCTTTTTACTTCCTCTTCACTTTCTGCCATAAGGGTGGTGTTATCTGCATATCTGAGGTTATTGATATATCTCCTGGCAATCTTGATTCCAGCTTGTGTTTCTTCCAACCCAGCGTTTCTCATGATGTACACTGCATAGAAGTTGAATAAGCAGGGTGACAATATACAGCCTTGACATACTCCTTTTCCTATTTGGAACCAGTCTGTTGTTCCATATCCAGTTCTAATTGTTGCTTCCTGACCTGCATACAGATTTCTCAAGAGGTAGGTTAGGTGGTCTGGTATTCCCATCTCTTTCAGAATTTTCCACAGTTTATTGTGATCCATACAGTCAAAGGCTTTGGCATAGTCAATAAAGCAGAAATAGATGTTTTTCTGGAACTCTCCTGCTTTCTCCATGATTCAGAGGATTTGGAAATTTGATCTCTGGTTCCTCTGCCTTTTCTAAACCCAGTATGTATATCTGGAAGTTCTTAGTTCACATACTGTTGAAGCCTTGCTTGAAGAATTTTGAGCATTACCTTGCTAGCACGTGAAATGAGTGCAGTTGTACAGTAGTTTGAACATTATTTGACATGGCCTTTCTTTGGTATTGGAATGAAAACTGACCTTTTCCAGTCCTGTGGCCACTGCTGAGTTTTCCAAATGTGCTGGCATACTGAGTGCAGCACTTTCACAGCACCATCTTTCAGGATTTGAAACAGCTCCACTGGAATTCTATCACCTCCACTAGCTTTGTTCGTTGTGATGCTTTCTAAGGCCCACTTGACTTCACATTCCAGAATGGCTGGCTCTAGATGAGTGATCACACCATCGTGATTATCTGGGTCATGAAGATCTTTTTTGGACAGTTCTTCCGTGTATTCTTGCCACCTCTTCTTAATATCTTCTGCTTCTGTTAGGTCCATACCATTTCTGTCCTTTATCAAGCCCATCTTTGCATGAAATATTCCCTTGATATCCCTAATTTTCTTGAACAGATCTCTAGTCTTTCCCATTCTGTTGTTTTCCTCTATTCCTTTGCATTGATAGCTGAAGAAGGCTTTCTTATCTATTCTTGCTGTTCTTTGGAACTCTGCATTCAGATGCTTATATCTTTCCTTTTCTCCTTTGCTTTTCACTTCTCTTCTTTTCACAGCTATTTGTAAGGCCTCCCCAGACAGCCATTTTGCTTTTTTGCATTTCTTTTCCATGGGGATGGTCTTGATCCCTGTCTCCTGTACAATGTCACAAACCTCATTCCATAGTTCATCAGGCATTCTATCTA
Organism: Hippotragus niger niger; assembly: GCA_006942125.1. Lineage (NCBI taxonomy): Eukaryota > Metazoa > Chordata > Mammalia > Artiodactyla > Bovidae > Hippotragus > Hippotragus niger. The sequence goes on along the minus strand of VHQK01013669.1, from coordinate 34,695 downwards.
TCAGGTCTAGGCCCTTAAATCTATTTCTCACTTCCACTGTATAATCATAGGGGATTTTATTTAGGTCATACCTGAATGGTCTAGTGGTTTTCCCTACTTTCTTCAATTTGAGTCTGAATTTGGTAATAAGGAGTTCATGCTCTGAGCCACAGTCTGACATAATGTGGTCCACTGGAGAAGGGAATGGCAAACCACTTCAGTATTCTTGCCTTGAGAACCCCATGAACAGTATGAAAAGGCAAAATGTCAGGATACCAAAAGAGGAATTCCCCAGGTCGGTAGGTGCCCAATATGCTCCTGGAGATCACTGGAGAAATAACTCCAGAAAGAATGAAGGGATGGAGCCAAAGCAAAAAGAATACCCAGTTGTGGATGTGACTGGTGATAGAAGAAAGGTCCAATGCTGTAAAGAGCAATATTGCCTAGGAACCTGGAATGTCAGGTCCATGAATCAAGGCAAATTGGAAGTGGTCAAACAAGAGATGGCAAGGGTGAACATTGACATTCTGGGAATCAGCGAACTAAAATGGACTGGAATGGGTGAATTTAACTCAGATGTCCATTATATCTACTACTGTAGGCAGGAATCCCTCAGAAGAAATGGAGTCGCCATCATGGTCCAACAAAAGAGTCCAAAATGCAGTACTTGGATGCAATCTCAAAAATGACAGAATAATCTCTGTTCATTTCCAAGGCAAACCATTCAATATCACAGTTATCCAAGTCTATGCCCCAACTAGTAATGCTGAAGAAGCTGAAGTTGAACGGTTTTGTGAAGACCTACAAGATCTTTTAGAACTAACACCCAAAAAAAGATGTCCTTTTCATTATAGGGGACTAGAATGCAAAAGTAGGAAGTCAAGAAACACCTGGAGTAACAGGCATATTTGGACTTGGAACGCGGAATGAAGCAGGGCAAAGACTAATAGAATTTTGCCAAGAAAATGCACTGGTCATAGCAAACACCCTCTTCTAACAACACTAGAGAAGACTCTACACATGGACATCACCAGATGGTCAACACTGAAATCATATTGATTATATTATTTGCAGCCAAAGATGGAGAAGCTCTATACAGTCAACAAAAACAAGACCAGGAGCTGACTATGGCTCAGATCATGAACTCCTTATTTGTAGGATTGCTACTGTCTAATTTTGAGTGGCTCCTCTAGAGTTACTTCATGGGCTCATCTCTATTTGCTACAGATTGACCCCATAAAGGGAGATGTCCTAAGGGCTGCTCTCTAGTTGTGGTGAGGGCATCCTCTCCAGCTCTGGCGTGGGAGTGCCTCTGACTTTGTCTCTAGGGCCTCCCCTCGTGATACAGAATAGAGGTCCTCTTGAATTGAGGCAGATTCTCACAGTTCCTCTTGAGTTCCGGTTGGGGTTTGGGAATCCTCGCGAGTTGCATTAGGGGGCTACGATCTAGTCTCATTTTGTGATGGGAAACTCAAGGTTCCTCTCGAGTTGCAGGAAGGGAGTCAGTCCTCTCGAGTTGAGGTAGAGAACTCAGGGTTCCTCTCGAGGTGCACAGGGGACTATGGTCCACTAGAATTGCAGCTGAAAACTCAGGGTTCCTCTCTAATTGCAATAGAAAACTCAGGGTTCCTCTCTAATTGCAATAGAAAACTCGGGCTTCCTGTTAAGTTGCAACAGGGGACTGGGGCTCCACTCCACTTGTGGCTGGGAAGTCGGGGTACCTCGAGTTGTAGCAGAAGACTCAGAGCTCCTCTCGAGTTGCAGTGGGATCTCAAGATTCCTCTCATGTTGTAGCACGAGAATCAGTGTTCCGCTCGAGCTTTGGAAGGGAATTCAGGGTTCCTCTCCATTTGGGGTGTACTCACGTTACCTCTCAAGTTGCAATGGGTCCTCCTCTCGAGTTGTATTGGTGTGACTCGTCTCTAACAGGGATGTTCAAGGGGGCTGTTCCAATGTGCAGATGGCTACTCACTAGTTTGGCATGGGATTTTTCTCTAGTTTGGGTCGGATTCAATTCTGTAGCTGTGGTGGCTTTGATTCTCTCTAGTTGTGGTGTGCAAGCACCTCTTTAGTTGCGGTTGGGGGCTCCCCTCTACCTGTGGCATGAGTGTTTCTTTCTAGTTGTGGTGTGCTGTGGGCTCCTCTGTAGGTGTGATGGGGGATTATCTCTAGCAGTTGTGTGGCTTCTCCTTTCTAGTTGTCGTGGGTTGATGGGCTAACCTCTAATTGTGGTATGTGTGCTCCTTTCTGGTCATGGTGAGGGGGTCATTTGCTGCAATACTTGTGGGAAGTCCTCTCTCACTGTAATGTTCAGGGGCCTCCTTTCTGGTTGTGGTGGAGGGGCTCATCTATATTTGCTGAAGAGTGACTCCTCTCTTTTTATGATGTCTATGCTCATCCTCTCACGTTGTGGCTAGTGGCTTCTTTGGAGTAGCCCGGAGTTCTTTTCTTGAGCTGTGGCAGTGTATTCAGGCTCCTCTCCAGTTGCAGTAGTCCTTCCTCTTATGTTGTGATGGGGAGCTCTTCAGGTGGCTCTGCGCTTCTTTTGACACTAGGTGTTTCTCAAAAGTTTTAGTGTTTTTACTCATCTCTACTTGTGAAGACCTCCTCTTGGGTTACTTCAGGGGATTATCTCTATCTGTGATGCTTGGTGGATTTTTCTATACTTGTGGAAGGAGAAACCACTCCAGTTTTGATGGAGGGCTCCTCAGTCATTGTGGCCAGTGTCATGTATCATGTTTCAGGGAAGGATTCGGCATTACCTCTCTGGTTGTGTTGGCCAGTGGTGTTTCTCAATCATTGCAGTATGCAGGAGACTCTTTACATAAGTGGTGTGTAGGCATCTCTCATTGTGGCTTGTGGCACACACACTAGCTGTGGCCAAGAGTTCTAGTTGTACTGAACTAGGGGTTTCTCTCTAGATGTGGTGTGCTGCTCCTTTGAGTTGTTGCAGTCATTAATCTAGTTCCTGTGGGCAAGGTGCTACTCTCTAGTTGAGGTGGGGCATCCAATTTAGTTTTATCCAGAAGGCTCCTCTCTAGTTGCAGTGAGGGTCAACTCTCTAGTAGTGGTTCTTGGTTAAGTCTCTAGTTGTGGTAAGATTCTCTTCTCTAGTAGTATTGGGCACTTCTTTTCCTGAATAGTTGCAATGTGAGGTGGATCTCTTCTCCAGATGTGATGTGTGAGAGCTTCTCTAGTTGTGGTGAGCTGCATTCCTCTAGTTGTGCTGTGAGTGCCCCTCTCTTGGAATGATGTGTGCCTGGACTCCTCTCTTGTGGTGTTGTGATGCTGCTCTCTACTTGTGCTGAGATCTTAGCTCAATTTGCTGTGAGAGCTCCTCGAGTTCTGGTGGTGTCTCCTCTCGAGTTGCAGCAGTGGGTTCTGGGTCCTTTTGAGTTGTGGTGGTAAGCACGGGATTCCTCTCAAGTTGCACCAGTGGAATCAGGGCTCCTTACGAGTTGGAGTGGATATTCTGTGTTCCCCTTGGTTACAATGCATTGCTCAGATTTCCTCTCTAGTTGTCATGGAAGGCTCCTTTGAGTTGAGGCAGGGGACTCAGAGCACCTCTCCAGTTGTGGCAAGAACACCGTGGTCCTCTCCAGTTGCAGCACGGAACTCAGGGTTCCACTTAAGCCATGGGGGCATCTCAGGATTCCTCTCGTGTTGAGCAGTATGCATGATTCCTTTCTAGTTGTGGTGTGGCTTCCTCTCAAGTTACAGTGGGGCCTCCTCTAGAATTGCCTTGGGTGCCTCATCTCTAGCAGGGATGTGCAGGATGGCTCCTGTCTTTTTGTAATATGCAAGTGGCTAGTCACTAGTTTGGCATTTGTCTTTTCTCTAGTTGTTGTCATAGTAAACTCTGTAGTTGTGGTGGGTTCGAGTCTCTCTAGTTGTGGTGTGAATGTTCCTCTTTAGTTGTGTCATGAGGTTCATTTCTATCAGCAGCAGAGGGGCTCCTCTCTATGTGTGAGGCTTAGTGGGCTCTTCTCGAGTTGTGGTGGAAGGCTCCTCTAAAACTGTGGGACTGTATCCTCTCTGCTTAGGGTGTGGGAATTTCCATGGGGTAGGTCCTCTGTAATTTTGGTGCTAGGAGTTCCTTACCAATATTAATGGGGCTGCTTCTCTCTAGTTGTGAGGGATTCCACTCAACTTACTTCAGGGAGCCCATCTGTATGTGTGGCAGAGGGGCTTCTCTCTAGGTGTGATATTCTGGGTGTCCACTCTGATAGTGCCAGGGGAATCTACTTCACTAATGGCCGAGGGGTTCCTGTGTCATTTTTCCAGGGTCTCCTGCCTTGTTCCATCACAGGGCTCCAATAGAATTGCAGCAGGGAACTCGGGGTTCCATTTGATTTGCAGCAGGTGACTCAGGCTTCCTTTAAAGATTTGCTCTGAGCACAGGCAGCTGCAAGCCGGTGCACTGAGCACAGGCGGCTGTGAGCCGGAACACTGAGTGCAGGTGGCTGCGAGCCGGTGCACTGAGCATGGCTGAGAGGAGCTACATCACGTCCAAGGTCAGGGGCAGCTGCCCAGAGTGCCAGGCTGTAATGGCGCAGGAATGGCCCGAGAGGAGCCACCCTGAGCCTGAGGCCAGGGGAAGTGGCTGGGAGGAGCCACCCATGCCTGAGGCCAGGGCTAATGGCCAGGAGGAGCAACCCGAGGAGTGGTGGCTGCACAGGTGCAGGAGGGCCTAGAGGAGCTATCTCACATTGGAGGTCAGGAATGGCGGCAATAAAGAGATACCCCTCATCCAAGGTAAGGAGCAACGGCTGTGTTTTGCTGAAGCAGCTGTGAAGAGACACCCCACACCCAAGGTAAGAGAAACCTAACTAAGATGGTAGGTGTTGCAAGAGGGCATCAGAAGGCAGACACACTGAAACCATACTCACAGAAAACTAGTCAATCTAACCACACTAGGACCACAGCCTTGTCTAACTCAATGAAACCAAGCCATGCCTGTGGGGCAACCCAAGACAGGCAGGTCATGGTGGAGAGGTCTGACAGAATGTGGTCCACTGGAGAAGGGAATGGCAAACCACTTCAGTATTCTTGCCTTGAGAACCCCATGAACAGTATGAAAAGGCAAAATGATAGGATACCAAAAGAGGAACTCCCCAGGTCATTGGTGCCCAATATGCTACTGGAGATCAGTGGAGAAATAACTCCAGAAAGAATGAAGGGATGGAGCCAAAGCAAAAAGAATACCCAGTTGTGGATGTGACTGGTGATAGAAGCAAGGTCCAATGCTGTAAAGAGCAATATTGCCTAGGAACCTGGAATGTCAGGTCCATGAATCAAGGCAAATTGGAAGTGGTCAAACAAGAGATGGCAAAGGTGGACGTCGACATTCTAGGAATCAGCGAACTAAAATGGACTGGAATGGGAGAATTTAACTCAGATGACCATTATATATACTACTGTGGGCAGGAATCCCTCAGAAGAAATGGAGTCGCCATCATGTCAACAAAAGAGTCCAATATGCAGTACTTGGATGCAGTCTCAAAAATGACAGAATGATCTCTGATCGTCTCCAAGGCAAACCATTCAGTATCACAATTATCCAAGTCTATGCCCCAACCAGTAATGCTGAAGAAGCTGAAGTTGAACGGTTTTGTGAAGACCTACAAGACCTTTTAGAACTAACACCCAAAAAAAGATGTCCTTTTCATTATAGGGGACTGGAATGCAAAAGTAGGAAGTTAAGAAACACCTGGAGTAACAGGCAAATTTGGCCTTGGAATGCAGAATGAAGCAGGGCAAAGACTAATAGAGTTTTGCCAAGAAAATGCACTGGTCATAGCAAACACCCTCTTCCAACAACACAAGAGAAGACTCTACACATGGACATCACCAGATGGCCAACACTGAAATCAGATTGACTATATTCTTTGCAGCCAAAGATGGAGAAGCTCTATACAGTCAACAAAAACAAGACCAGGAGCTGACTATGGCTCAGATCATGAACTCCTTATTACCAAATTCAGACTCAAATTGAAGAAAGTAGGAAAAACCATTAGACTACTCAGGTATGACCTAAATCAAATCCCTTATGATTATACAGTGGAAGTGAGAAATAGATTTAAGGGCCTAGACCTGATAGATAGAGTGCCTGATGAACTATGGAATGAGGTTTGTGACATTGTACAGGAGACAGGGATCAAGACCATCCCCATGGAAAAGAAATGCAAAAAAGCAAAATGGCTGTCTGGGGAGGCCTTACAAATAGCTGTGGAAAGAAGAGAGGTGAAAATCAAGGAGAAAAGGAAAGATATAAACATCTGAATGCAGAGTTCCAAAGAATAGCAAGTAGAGATAAGAAAGCCTTCTTCAGTGATCAATGCAAAGAAATAGAGGAAAACAACAGAATGGGAAAGACTAGAGATCTCGTCAAGAAAATTAGAGATTCCAAGGGAACATTTCATGCAAAGATGGGCTCGATAAAGGACAGAAATTGTCTGGACCTAACAGAAGCAGAAGATATTAAGAAGAGGTGGCAAGAATACACAGAAGAACTGTACAAAAAAGATCTTCACGACCCAGATAATCATGATGATGTGATCACTAATCTAGAGCCAGCCATTCTGGAATGTGAAGTCAAGTGGGCCTTAGAAAGCATCACAACGAACAAAGCTAGTGGAGGTGATGGAATTCCAGTGGAGCTGTTTCAAATCCTGAAAGATGGTGCTGTGAAAGTGCTGCACTCAGTATGCCAGCACATTTGGAAAACTCAGCAGTGGCCACAGGACTGGAAAAGGTCAGTTTTCACTCCAATTCCAAAGAAAGACAGTGCCAAGAATGCTCAAACTACCGCATAATTGCACTCATCTCACATGCTAGTAAAGTAATGCTCAAAATTCTCCAAGCCAGGCTTCAGCAATACGTGAACTGTGAACTCCCTGAT
>VHQK01013669.1:10419-26874 GCA_006942125.1 Hippotragus niger niger | reverse complement strand
CTAGTCAAGGCTATGGTTTTTCCTGTGGTCATGTATGGATGTGAGAGTTGGACTGTGAAGAAGGCTGAGCACCGAAGAATTGATGCTTTTGAACTGTGGTGTTGGAGAAGACTCTTGAGAGTCCCTTGGACTGCAAGGAGATCCAACCAGTCCATTCTGAAGGAGATCAGCCCTGGGATTTCTTTGGAAGGAATGATGCTGAAGCTGAAACTCCAGTACTTTGGCCACCTCATGCAAAGAGTTGACTCATTGGAAAAGACTCTGATGCTGGGAAGGATTGGAGGCAGGAGAAGGGGACGACCGAGGATGAGATGGCTGGATGGTATCACTGACTCGATGGACCTGAGTCTGAGTGAACTCTGGGAGTTGGTGATGGACAGGGAGGCCTGGCTTGCTACAATTCATGGGGCCGCAAAGAGTCAGACACGACTGAGCAACTGAAATGAACTGAACTGAACTGAACTCCTCTCTAGCTGCAGTGGAAGAGACCCTCTCTAGTATTGATGTGCAGGCTGGATCCTGTCTAGCGGGAATATGCGGGTTGCTACTCTCTAGTTGCGTCATGGGGCTCCACTCTCGTTGCAGTGGGCTTCCACTGTTCATTTGTGGTGGGTCAGCTCCTCTCTAGTTTTCGTTTGAAGACTCCTCTCTAGTTGTGGCAGGTGGGGGCGGCTCCTCTTTAGTTGCAGTAGTGTGCTCTTCTCAAATTGTCATGGGGCGGGTTCCTTTCCAGTGTGATGGGAAGGAGCACTTTTTCTAGTTGTGATGTTCAGGAGTCTACTCTCAAGTTGTGGCAGTGGGAGTCCTCTTTTGTTGTAGCGTGGTGGGCTCCTCTCTACTTGTGGCAAGGGTCTTCTGTCTAATTGGGATGTGTGAGTATGCTCCTCTCTAATGGTGATGTTCAGGGGGGCTTATATCTAACTGAAGAATGGGTAGCCTCTCCAGTTGTGGTATTGGCCTCCTCTTTTGTTATGACCTGTGTGGGAGTTCCACTCTAGTTTTGATGTGCATGGGCACTTTTCTCTAATTGTGCTGTGTGTGGCAGGCTCCTATCTACCTGTGACAGGGGTGTCCACTCCAGTTGTGTCAGTGGTTCTAGATTCTAGATGCCATGTATTGGGGGGACCTCTCTAGTGTTGACAGTGTGCTCCTCAATAGTTGCACCTGAGAATCACCTATCTAGTTGTGGCGTGTATCCAACTCTCTACTTTGGCGGTTGGGCTTCTCTCTGGTTGTGATGTGCCATGATGCTCCTCCCTAGATGTGCTGTGCCTGGGGGAGTCCTCTCTATTTGCGGAGTTGTAACTCATGTCTTGTTGTTTTATGCTGTGTGTCTCTTCTCTAAGTGCAGTTTGCTGGCTCATCTCTATTTGTGGTTTGATGAGCTACTCTCTAGTAGTGATGTGGAGCCTCCTCTCAAGATGTGGTGTGCAAAATGGCTCTTCTCTAGTTTCAGGGTTCAGATCCTCCTTTCCACATGTGGTGTCACTGGGCAGCCCAACCATTTCCCCAGTCACTCCAGCAACTCCCTCCCCTTCAGCCCCCAAATCTACTCCTTCCCCATGTCCTGTGCATTTTACCTCCAGAATGATCAAAGCCACCCACCCACTTCTTGCCCACAGGCACCTCCTGACCAGGCATTCCTATCTAGATGCTGCAAGAGGCTCCTTATGGATGTTCCTGTGGTGACCCTCACCCCATGTGGTCCAGTCTCCAAATCACAGCAACTGGGAATGCTGGAGATCCATTGGTCAGGAACCAGTGGAAGCCCGCCACTTCCCTGAGGCCCTTTTAGATTCTCTGGACCTGAGCTTCCTCTGTTAGCACCAGAAGGTGCTTTTCCACCTTGTGTGAGAGTTGGCTTTGCCTTGACCCCATCTCTGGCCAATCTCAAAAGTCCAGGGAGACTGGGGAAGGCCTGGAACAGAGCAGACACCCAGTAAATGTCTGCTGCTCAGACAAAGATGAGGGAATAAGCTGCTGAACAGAGGGATGGATGAGTGGATGCATGAATCCATGAGTGAAGAGATAGGTACATATACCAGTGGGTGGTCAAGTGTGTAGATGGATAAATGGGCCTGACAGGTGGATGGATGGATGGAGAATGACTAGAGGGGTGGATCAGTTAGGTGGGTGAAAAATGTCTGGATGAGTTGGGTGACCAGATGAGTGAGTGGATGATGAGTGAGTGGATGGATGGATGTTTGAGTGGATGGATGGATGAGTGGAAGGACAGGTGGACAGATGAACAGATGGATGGACAGGTGGGTGGGTGGATGGATGGATGGGTGGCTGGATAGCTGGGGCGGGGCAGTCATGTGGTGAATGGATAGAAAGATGGCTGGATGGGTTGGTAGGTAGGTGAAGAGTTAGATGGATGGAAGACGGATAGAGGGTGGATGAGAGATCACATAGGTGCGTGGATGGGTGGATGGGCAGGTGGGTAAAGAGATGAGTGCCTGGTTGGAAGGATGATTGGGTGGACAGGTGCACATCCATGACCCAGTCTTACCTTTGGAGCCCTATCTTCTGAGTAATGGTGCTCACCAAGCAAGTGTCCGCTTTCAAGGCTGCACTAGAAGTGGCTGCCATTTCCCAGGCACCAGATGGAGAGGTCTCAGTAGCTGGAAGACCCTGAAGTTGACAGAGTACAGTTATCATTCTCCTTGGTGGGGGGAGCTCAACAGTTATAAACTTCCACACAAACCCCCATCTCTGCTTGCTTTCCCCAGACCCTGTGGAAGGTGGAGGACCCCGTGAGTCTGTTCATAATGACCCTTGAGAGCCAGAGGAAGGCAGTGCAAGGCAGAGCCCCAGAGAAAGTGGCTGCTGACAGTCACTGAATGCCTACTGTGCCAGACACTTGGTGGGTGCTTCACAGGCACCAAGTCAGGCAAGCCTCATGGCATTGGAACCCTACAAAGTTGGAGCCACTGCCGCTCCTGCCACATAGACAGGAGCTGTGGTGCTCCTCCTCAGGAACCTTCGGCACACCAACCACAGGCCCTGCTGTGAGCAAACAGCCCCTGCCTTCCTCTGCAGGGTGCCATGAAGCCAGGGCAATGGGGAGGGGGAAGGGGCATCGGGGAGTCTTTGGAGGTGAGTCCACCTGGCCATGGCACCCGTGCAGGCCACCGTCTCCCAGCCACCATTGGCAGTCGTCCAGTCACACTGGATCTTCCAGCTGGGATTAAGGGCCAGCTGGTGTGGTGTGAGCCGGCCCCACACCACAAACCTCCTGAGGCAGCACCAGTGGTGGGTTTGCTGCTGCTGCTGCTGCTAAGTCGCTTCAGTCGTGTCCAACTCTGTGCTACCCCACAGACGGCAGCCCACCAGGCTCCTCCATCCCTGGGATTCTCCAGGCAAGAACACTGGAGTGGGTTGCCATTTCCTTCTCCAATGCATGAAAGTGAAAAGTGAAAGCTCAGTCATATCCAACTCTTAGTGACCCCATGGACTGCAGCCTACTAGGCTCCTCCTTCCATGAGATTTTCCAGGCAAGGGTACTGGAGTGGGGTGCCATTGCCTTCTCCCAGTAGTGGGTTTAGAAGCATACAAGCCCAGTGTCAGTTGCAACTCTGCCTTTTACCAGCTGTATGACCTTGGCTGAGTCACTTCCTGGCTCGGGGCATCTGCTCGTGCTTTTAGGAGGTGGCCTGGCTGGTCTCTCTTCACTCCAGGCTCACCTCAAGACACCCAGCCCTCAGCCCCCTGCTTCCCCATCCCTCATGGTTCCCAGACCAGCAGCCAGGGGCCCTGCCATCAGCTCCTCTAAAAACGATGGACGTCCAACAGCGAGGACCAGTTCCTGGGCCTCTGACCTCTTGTCCTTCCCCTGGAGTGGACACCCACTGTGTCAGGCCCTGTGTGCTGGGTTCCTGGCCTCAGTGATACAACAACCTTCACAGCCCACTCTGAGGGATAGATGGGAAAACCAAGGCTGAAAGGGGCGAGGTCCCCGAGGGCTGGAACTCTGAGCAGGGGAGGTGACACCAGGCTGTGGGGAGGACAGATGGAGGAGTGCCGGCCTCCCACTCCCTGGGGTCACTTGGCCTGCCTGCCCTGGGCTCTCTCAGGCTCTGCTTCCCTGCTGCCTAGAACAGGCTTTCTCTTATAAGGGAAGCAAAACCGGCTCCATTCCACAAGGAGGAGAAGGAGTCTCTGAGCAGAGCAGAGACTTGCCCTGGGTCACAAAGATACAGAGTGAGACTCAGAGGCACAGAGTGAGGCACGGAGCTCAGGGACAAAAGCCCAGGATCTGATGCCCTTCCAGTATTCCAGCTTCCCCTGCGGTGGCCACAGTCCACGAGACAGACATGACCCCCAACCCTCTGAGGTTCACTAAAAATTTCCCTGGCAGGAGGGTCACAGTCCTGGACAGGGAAAGTCAAGGCAGAGACAGGGTCTGCAGCTGACGGGGATGACCTGACATGATGGCAAGACTGTCGCTCAGCCTCCCAGCAAGGGAGGGTTCAGTTCAGTTCAGTTGCTCAGTCGTGTCCGACTCTTTGTGACCCCGTGAATCTCAGCACACGAGGCCTCCCTGTCCATCACCAACTCCCAGAGTTCACTCAGACTCACGTCCATCGAGTCAGTGATACCTTCCAACCATCTCATCCTCTATCGTCCCCTTTTCCTCCTGCCCCCAATTCCTCCCAGCATCAAAGTCTTTTCCAATGAGTCAACTCTTCGCATGAGGAGGCCAAAGTACTGGAGTTTCAGCTTTAGCATCATTCCTTCCAAAGAAACCCCAGGGCTGATCTCCTTCAGAATGGACTGGCTGGATCTCCTTGCAGTCCAAGGGACTCTCAAGAGTCTTCTCTAACACCACAGTTCAAAAGCATCAATTCTTCAGCGCTCAGCTTTCTTCACAGTCCAACTCTCACATCCATACATGACCACTGGATAAACCATAGCCTTGACTAGACAGACCTTTGTTGGCAAAGTAATGTCTCTGCTTTTGAATATGCTATCTAGGTTGGTCATAACTTTTCTTTCAAGGACTAAGCGTCTTTTAATTTCATGGCTGCAATCACCATCTGCAGTGATTTTGGAGCCCCCCAAAATAAAGTCTGACACTGTTTCCACTCTTTCCCTATCTATTTCCTATGAAGTGATGGGACCAGAAGCCATGATCTTTGTTTTCTGAATGTTGAGCTTTAAGCCAACTTTTTCACTCTCCACTTTCATTTTCATCAAGAGGAGGGTAGCCCTCTGCTTTTCCCCCAGGACTGTCCTATCAGTCATAGGTGGGTCACTTCCCCTTCCTGCTCAGCCTTGCTGCAATGCAGTGGGGGAAGTGCATTGGGCACAGGTCGGGTACCACTTGGCTCCACCATGTCCCCATCCTCACCAATGACAGCCTCCCCTGGAGGGTGGGGCTTGGGGACCAGCGAGCCTAAGCCCTGCGTTCGAGGCCTGATCACCCCCTAGTTCCCCGTGGGAACTTCCCTGGGCCTCAGGCTTCTCATCTGCAAAATGGGGAGGCTACGAAGAGGGTGTCCAGTGCAGCAGACACACAGTAAATGCCGGCCCTTCCAGCCTTCGCAGAGGGTGACACACCCTCCTGTGTGGCCCAGTGTGGTGCTCTTAGGATGCACTTGATAGACACCAAGGCAGGAGGGCCCTGAGTGGGGAGTGGGGTCTCGCTACCCTGCCCCCTAATTGTGCCCGGGGTGTCAATCTCTGGCAGGGGTGCCCAGTAAATGCTGGCTACAGGAACCACAGTGACCACAACCCCTCAAGCACCTCAGGTTCTGTGGCCTGGAGACAGGGGCTGGGTGCACTGACCTCAAGTATAGGCTGAGCCAAGTGGCCAGGAGGGGTAAATGTCTACTCTCTGAGCCCTGAAGTGAAGCCACAGCAGGAAGTTCTGGCCCCCAGTGTGGAAGACAGGTCATGCCAGGCACCAGGGAATACTCCCAAGGGTATACTTCCCCGGGGAGTAGGAGCAGAAGGGAGACAGGGTGTCCTTGGCCCCAGGACCCTGGAAGGAGCAGAGGACAGAGACCCCTGGTGTCCTTTGCTAGAGTGGCCATCATAGACACTGCCCTGTCCCTGGGCCTCCTTGTGTCCCAGGAGCAAGTGGAGCCAGGGGGGTCTTGGGGTTACTCATGGGGCTCCCAGCTCTGCTCAAACTCACTCTGTGACCAAGGGTAGGCTCCCAGCCTGCTCTGGGCCTCCCTCTGGCCGGCAAACTTTCCTCAGTGCTCGCTCACTGCTGGACTCAGCTGGGCACCAGGGGCTCAGTGATGGACCAGCAGCGTCTGTTGGCAAGGGGCACCTCGCCAAGCAAGATAGCAAGCTAGGTAGCAACCGCAACAGATAGGGTCAGAGGTACAGTCAGAGCCTTTGGAGGCCAGGGGAGGAGTGTGATCCAGTCGGGCAGGGGACTCCCTGGAGAGGGCTCAGCTGAGACTGACCACAGCACAGCAAGGGGTAATCAGGGTCCCAGAGAGCAGGATGCACATTGGCTCTTCTCCTCACACACTGGGCCTTGGGCAAGGCTCACCCAACTCTGAACTCTGTCCCTACTACACACAAGGGGGCCGGCCCTTCCAGCACCTGCATTCAGGGTGCTAAGGATTTGGGGCTGAGCAGGGTGTAGAAAGACACCCTAAAAGCAGGGAGGCAATGGGCTGAGTACTTATGCACTTCACACCAACGCATATAGAAGCAGAGGTGCTGAGAGGCCCTGCACGTCATTTTAATGAGTTTGGACTTAACCCCAAGGGCAATGGGGTGCCAGAGAAGAGTTTGGAAGTATAAAATCAGAGACAGTAGGGTTTGCATTCAAATCTTGTCTCTGTCCTTTCCTGCATGCCTTTGAGCAACTCATTTAAACTCTGAGCCCAGTTTTCTCACCAGTGAGATGGGGTAAACAATGTTATCTATTTCATGTGGTCATGATGGGTTTCATCAGGTTAGTACATAGAGCTGGAAATATCCTGGTCCCCCACACCTTCCCATCACCACATCTCTGAGCCTCTGACTCGCTCTGCAGGGGGAGGGTCACAGGTCCCTCCCTGGAGGGACTGGACTGGACCTTGCTCCAAGCAGGAAGGGGAGAGCAGATGGAGAGAATTGGAGGTGCCATGTGGTAAGCAAAGGCAATGTGGTGTCTATTTTCCTTTCAGCTGTAATTTATCAATCTTAAACTTAAGTCTCAAACATTTTCTAAATGTGCACAGGAGAGCAGAGACCTGAAACAAAGGGACCAAACACACACACACACACACACACACACACACACACTGGGTCTTGAAAGGCCACGAAAGAAAATGTTGGAAAATTGGCCACCATAAAAAAATATGCAAGATACTGCTTATTAAAATGCATTATAAGCAGAGTGAAAGGTAAATGATACACGTTTGCTATAGAAAGGGCTGATATACTTAGCATATAAAGGGCTCTTATAAACCAACAAGAGTAAAGGACACAGTGGGATTGTGAACCTCCTGTCCTCAGTGGGGGCATCTCAGGAGTGCCCACACCCAGAGCCTCAGCCTGAGCTGGGCCCTCCCCATGGAAAGCCCTGCTCTGCATCTCACCTTTCAAGTTCCAAGGATGCCTCCTCTAGGAAGCCATCCAAGATTTCCCTGAGTCCCCTGCTGGGCCCCCACAGCACGTTTCTCAGAACCTTGGAATCAAATGCCTAGCTTCTGTTGAGTGCCTGGCGCTGCAACCAAGAAACAGCCCAGGTGAGATGCCCCACGTGTCTTTGAGCAAGGAGGGAGTAAGTTGCAGAGAGAAGCACTGTGTCCACCATCACCAGGCTCTGAGCAGCAGATCCAAGCCCCACACCCATGACCTGGCCTCTGTCCCTCTGCATCCAGCCACCTCCTCTCTAAGGAACCCTCCTGACTGAGGGCTGCCTTGCCCCACGGCAGTCTGGGCACAATGTGAGTCCTTCCAGGCAAAGGTCATGCAGGACATGGCCCAACTCCCAGCCTCAGTGCTCCACTGACCCAGATACTCACTAGGGCCTCCCTCTTCTCCCCCTCCTCATTGTGTAAATCTGGCTTTATTTTGGGAACAGAAGATTCACCAGGAAGGCCTAACAGGCCTCTCAGGTCCAGGGTTCACCCTGGGATAGGCTGGAGGTTGTGCTCTGAGATCAGGAGTCTGGGAAAACAGGGTGGGCTTCTGCATGACCCATCATTCCGCCCAGGATCCTCTGGAGAGCTGGGCTCCAGGAGCATAGCCAAGGTGTTAGGGCCTGCTCAACGGACTGGATATTCACTCACTCAGCAGACACTGCCTGAACCTCCACTGTGTGCAGACACGGTGCTCAGGGCCAAGATTGCGTGGGGGCAAGGCAGACAAAAACTATGCTGGAGAGAAGAGAACTGGGTCATTCCAGAGGCAAAGTGGGCACAGGAGGACCTTTCTAAGGGGGTGACATGTGACTTGAGGCCTGCAGGAGGAGGCAGAGGCATTCTTGCAAGTGGGAAGAGTGAGGACAAAGGCCCAGAGGCTGGGATGTCACTCCACATGCTCAAGGACCTGGAGGGAGGCAGTGGGGCTAGAGCTGTGTGTGCTGGGGGAGGGCAGGGGCACCCAATCTCCTCTTTCTCACCCACCAGCAGCAAGAACAATCCACACCCCAGAAATGGCTTTTGGAGGAAACACTCTCACATCCTGCCTTGCTCCAGGAGACTGAGGCTCCGGGTAGAAAGGCTTCAAGCTAGAGGGCATCTGACCTTCTGACCCACCGCAGCCTTACAGCTGCCTCACCAGCACAGACGCTCCCCAACCCTAACAACTGGAACTGTGCATCCACGTGGACACGGTGACACGTGCTATTTCCATTCACACTATGATACCTTTGGATAATCACAACAGACTAGGGCTCAGAGAGGGTGAGCATCATGCCCAGGGCCACACAGTTGGTCCACCCAGGGCTGGGTAGGAATCACTGGAGTCCAGATTCAGGACCATGGAAACCAAGACTCGGGAACTGACCACATGTCTGGCCCTGATGTCTCCAGGAAAAAAAACAAAAAACAAAATTTTCTCCAAGGGGCTCAGGACCGCCTCCTACAGGAAGCCTTCCCTGCCTGCCTCTCCTTGATAGCAAACTAATACTGTGGGAAGGCAGGGGCTGCTGAGAGCCCAAGACTAGGGGACAGGGGCCTGGCATCTGGACCGTATTAGGCCCTGCTGTGCTGTGTGGCCTTGAGCCATCGGCCCTCTCTGAGCCTGTGCCCAGGAAGATGAGGTCGATTGTGGGGGTGGTTTCCCCAAGAGCAGGAAACGTGGCCACTGAGAGCCCTAGGAAAAGCTTTCTCCTACCTGGAACTTTTATTTAGCACCAACTCTGTGCACCTTTCAAAAATCCTGAGACACTGCCCCAAGAGGATACAACAGAGAGAGAATCCAGTGCCCCAAAGCTACAGGCTAGTCAGTGTAATCCTCAGGCTGGACATCCTAGAGAGGTCGTGCATTCCCAGGGGCTGGGGCACCTGACCAGAAGCCAAGGGATGGGGAGGCTGCTCCCACCTTCATCTGCACCATCAGCACCGCCAGTGGCCGGGGATGGGGAGTCCTCCCGCACACGGTCCCGGCCTTGCTGGCTCCAGCCTGCCCTCTTCTACCTCTGAGGCATGTGTTCATATGACTAATCCCTCTCTCATTTCCAAGTCTGTGAAAGGGACCCAGTCCTACTGCCTGCCTGCCTGTTAGTCTACACACAGTGCCCAGAGCCCAGTCCAGCACACAGAGGCATGCACACGCATCTCCACATGTCCTGCATGGACAGACGGGCTGGGGTAGGGGTGCATGTGACTCCAGGAGCGTCAGGGTGTGCACGCTCCTAGCCCCAGTTTGTTTTTCCAGAAACAGAGCTAGAGTGGAGGATTTGGGAGCAGGCAGTTTACTTGGGACGTGACCAGAGAAAGACAGCAGGAAGCAGGTGCTGTGGGAGCTGGAGGCTGCAGTGGCTGGGAGTCAGGGTTCTGTGGTTCATGGCACAGCTGTGTGACCAGAGGTGGCTCTCATGCAGAGATCAGGGCATGAGGTACAAAGCTCACACACCAAGAGGTGCACATCTACACATCCCTGCTCCTCTGGGAACATCAGTAAAGGGGTCTGGGCTGTGTTGTCATGAGGGGACATCTGTGCCTCCATCACACCAGGGCTGGACACCCTTGGGTGAGTCTCCATGTGTCTGTTCTTACACTCGTGTATGTGTATGTGTGTGTACACGCATGTGTACGAGGTGTGACACAGCCATGCACACATGTTCAGTCTATGTGCATGCACTTAAGTCCCTCACCTGACCCTGGCTGTGGCTGTGGGGTGATGGAGGTGGCCTAGTCACCCTGGTAATGCGGCAGGAACTGGCTAAGCTGGAGCAACCTTGGTTCAAAAGGAAAAAAAAAATCAAACCACTGAACACAAAGAGGAGCAGGAGGGCTGAGAGGGCCAGGCTTGGGCCAGGCTCAACCCAGTCTCCACTCATGGCCTGGCCTGCCTGGCCTTAAGCCAGTGAGGGCTGCCAGTCCTCGACCCAGTGGGCAGACCGTCCGTGGTGTGGGGGCCCTTTGGAGTCCAGGGAGTCCACCTGGCAAGGCAGCAGGCAGGGACGGGGACTGCGTGGGACTGCCCTGCAGGTTCACCAGGCCCCAGAGGACAGCGGTCCAGACACCAGGCACTTGGCAAACCAGGGGCCGCTGGGCGGAGCCACACATGAGTCACCCTTTGCCACCTATTAAGGCGCTAATTGCACACGCTGCCTTGAGGCCAGGGCAGTGACCCAGGCCGCGTGATGATTTATTCACGAGCTCCCATCCCCTTTCCGTCCCCATGACCAGCTCGTCAGCCTCGCTGCCCTGCTGGCTGAGGAGGGAGGTGTATCCTTGCTGGCAAACATTGTCTGCTATTTATATCTCACCAGATGGAACCAGCAGTGTGCTGCTCCCCACAGGCAGCCACCGGGCAACATCAGGCCAAGTCAAGGTGCTCACACCCTTGCTCAGGAGCCTGGGCCAGACCTCAGGCTCACATCTGCAGGGGCTTTGCCCTATCTGCTCACTGAATCCTGAGAAAGCCTCTGAGGGAGGGCCGCTGCTGTCCCCATCGGGCAGATAAGGAAATTGAGAGCTAAAGTGAGTTCTCCAAGGCCACACAGCTTATAAGATGCAGAGCTGGGGACTAATCCCTGCCAGGCTGCCCCCAAAGCCTGGGCCTTTGCTGCACAGCACAGACCTCCCCAATAGAGTCACACAGGTGGGGGACTCATTACGATTCCTATTTTACAGAAGAGGAAACTGAGGCTCAGAGAGCTGAAGGGACTCACCCATGGTCACACAGCCAGGAAGGAAAGCCAGACATATGACCCTGCCTGGTAATGTGCCCCAATCCATGCCCTGGTGACCCTCCTGTGCATGAAGGGAGCAGCCCCCAGGGAGGGTGGGGGGAGAGAATGGCTCAGCATAGCCAGTTCGCACTGCTATCTGAAGCAGAAGCCATGTGGGACACCTTCACCTTATGAGGTGGCCCTGGCTCAACACCCAGCCCACCTTCCAGACAGCTGTGAAGGCCAGCTTGCTCGGCTCTGGTGCCTCCGAGGGCCCAGCCCTCAGCACAGGGACAAGTGTGAAGAGACTTGGTGTCCTGCTGCTGACCTCTGACTGTCACCCTCACAGACAAGGGGCCCATCTCCCGGCCACAGCAGCACTGGACAGGGGCGGTTCGGGAATCCCTTGCCCGTCCCTCAGGCATCCCGTAATCCCTGGCTTCTCCTGAGACCCTGGGAACTGAGCCAGCTAGAACTCTGGCTGCCAGAGGGAAGCAAGGGCCCCTCTCAGGGCCTCAATGTCCTCATCTGTAAGACAGGTGCAGACAGGCCCTCTGAGGGGGCTGGGCAATCGAGATGTGGGGACCAGCGCCGGGCCTTCACACAACAACCACTCAGCATGTGGCCACAGGGAAGGCTTTCATGTAGGCGTTTGCAAAGTGGGAAGCAGCTCACCTGCGACCCACAGAGCTGCATGGGCTTTGCATGGGCTTTGCAGTGTGCCAGTTCTGGGCTCAGATTCCAACCTCTCAGTTGCATGTCCAGACACCTGGCAGCCCCTCTGAGCCACGGTCTCCGTGTCTTCCCCCAGGCCTGTCCAGGTGTATGCTGGACTCTGCTCCAGCTTCAGCAAGCTCCTGAGAGTCAAACAGCTCCTCATCCCACTCGAACCCAAGGCCAGGGAAGCTGACAACTCTGAGGGACACCTCCGCCCGGGCCTGTCTTCAGGGGCCCAGTGAGGGCACTCAGTGCCCAGGCCATGGGGCACAGCCCCTCCCCACGCTCCCCCAGCCAGTCCACAACCCTGCCTGTGCACCAAAGACATGCAATCCTAGGACTGCAGCTCAGACGAGGCCAGGCCCTGGGCAGCCCACCGGCCTCTCAGGGCCTCGGGTCCCCATCTGTAATGTGTGGGCATTCAGACATGAATGCTAAAACAACTGACAAGTATATAAAGAACCTAGAGAAGAGTGACCACCATCACCATCATGAGCAGCAGCAGCATTTCTGAGCCAGGCACCAGGTGGACAGTAGGAGGGACCCACTGACTTCAGCCCTGGCCCCACTGTGTGCTCATGGTCTGTTTCCAGGCTTTCCAGGACTTCCAGGCCCCAGGAGCCCTCAAGCATATCCAGGCACCCCTTTTCTGTGGCCCCAGCAGGGTCTAGAAAGAGTTTCTGGAAAGAAGATGAATGCACGTTTTCCAATGGTTCGCCTCTGGCAATGCTGAACCCCAGCAGCTCCCACTGGCACAGTGCCCACCACTGGCCAGCTTCTGCCTTGTCCCTCAGGCAGAGTCTGGGGCCACCCCCGACCCTCCGTGGCCCCTGGCCTTCTTTGTGTCACACAAACCCTGGCCACACTAGGTATCCCAAGCTTCTGGATCTGATTCCTCGCTGGAGTCACCCAGCACCACACCGGGAACGAGTGAGGGCTGATGTCCATGTGCAGAACAAGAAATGAGTGTGCACGCCCACCTGGGTCCCCAGGACTTTATCTCGATGGTCTCCCTTAAACCTCCTGAGAGTCCTGCTTTGACATCAGAAGCAACTGAGGCACAGAAAGGTGGCCTCTGAATGCTGAAGACCATGTGGGCTGTGACCAGCAATGGCAGCAGCCCCCTTGAGTCCTGGTGGCACTCCCAGCCCCCAGCTTAAGGGAGGCCACATTCTAGCCCTAATGTGGGCCCTCAGTGGAGACGTGAGGGCTGGAAGGTGGAGCAGGAGGGACCTGGAGGCTGTATACGGATCTCTGTGGCCTGCTCTGTATAATGGGTTGTATGGATAAGCCCAGCACCTGGCAGTGGGTGCTCAGCCATCAGCTGTGGAAGGGAGGGCTGGAGGTCCTAACTGTCCAGGGTCCACCAGCCTCCCGCCACTCAGGCCTCCACCTCCTATTGACAGGTCACCCATTCAGGGGTCTCAGGCCCCCAGAGGGGCATTAAAGTTCCTGGCACCAGGTTAGCAGCCAGCAGACAGTGATGGCCCCATAATCAAAGAAGAGGTGGCACCAGGCCTTGCACAAAGGCAGGGAGTTGCAGAGACCCTGTGCCCATGAGCAAGGGCAGCATGGGGGTGAGATGAGCAGGCTGGCCCTAAAAGTAGGCAGGGATGTGGGGGCAGACCATTTGGGGCCCTGAAGCCAGGCTTCTGAAGGCTGCTCCGTCAGCCACAGCCAGACTTCTAGACAGAGGCTCAGAGGGGTACCTCAGTCCCCAGAAAGTCCCCGAACCCCTCTGAGCCTCATGCTTTCCTCTGTAAATGGGGTAAGAAGAGCACTGGCACCTCCCAGGGTCACCTCAGGGAATCCATGAATCAACACCCATGAAAGCCCAAGGCAGCAGAAGCTCCCAGGAGCATCCTTTCCTGAGACCCAGGAGCCCACTCTCTCTCCAGCCTGGGAGGGGGATGGAGGGATGAGACCCAGGAGCCTGCCCTCCCTGCAGCTGGGGATGGGGTTGGAAGAGTGATGGGGGCAGAAAACCCACGAGCTGGGGAGATGCTGAATAGAGTGCAGGACAGGGGACAGCAGAAAGCTCTGGGACCTGAAAGTTACTGAGGGTCTGAGCATAACACACGGGGTGGTGGGCCCAAACCCTTAGGTGCTATGCACACATAGTGGCACGGCTCTCCCCGACCTGCACTGTTGGCTGCATTCGCTTCACTGGTAACAGTGCACACACTCCTCATGCCTGCTTACACACTCAGACACATGCCCTCCACACAGTCACGGCCCTGCACAGCCACAGAACACACAGTCAAGCACTACACCCGCTACCCTGCCCACTGTCCATGACTGTCCACACTGTCTACCATTCACACAGCCTGACCCTGTCTACAAGACTGGTCCCAAGCCTACCCTCTGAACCCACTTGCTTGGGCTCCACCTGCTGAGGATGCTGTGTCATAAGGAAAGGGACACAGAAAGGAGGGTGGGGGTCCATGAGACCCTGCACTCCCACAGCAGCTGCACCCCAGGCCAAGGGGAGCAGGGTGGCTTGGACCCCCTCCAAATCCAGCCACTGGCATAATGCTG
This sequence comes from Hippotragus niger niger, assembly GCA_006942125.1. NCBI lineage: Eukaryota > Metazoa > Chordata > Mammalia > Artiodactyla > Bovidae > Hippotragus > Hippotragus niger. Next base: position 12,320 of record VHQK01013669.1, on the reverse strand, counting down.
ATGGGAGCTCCTGCCAGCTCCTTAGTGCTGACGGGCTGATTAGGGAACAGGGGCCAGCTGCACCCCTGCCTCCCACCAGAGCAGCTGCAGACTTTGAGGGGTACCGAGGGAAGGGCTCCTGTTCCCTGCCTGCCTTTCTGCCCTTACACTTCCCTACAGATAAATGATATAGAGCATCTTTTCATATGTTTACTTGCCATCTGTATATCTTCTTTTGCTGAGGTATCTGTTCAGGTCTCTGGTCCATTTTTTCCTAATGTCTGTTTGTCATGTATTCTCTATGGCTGAGTGTTAAAGAGTTTTTGGTTTATTTTGGATAACAGCCCTTGATCAGATGTGTCCTTTGCAAATATTTTCTCCCTGTCTGAAACTTGTCTTCTCTTACTATTGACATCATCTTTCCCAGAGCAGAAGTTTTCAATTTTAATGAAGTCCATCCAGCTTGTCAATTTTTTCTTTCATGGATCATGCCTTTGATACTGCATCTAAAAAGCCATAATATACCCAAGGTCATCTTAGTTTTCTCCTACACTATCCTCTAGGAGTTTCATAGCTTTGTGCCTAACATTTACATTTATGACCCAGCCTCAGTTAAGTTTGCTGAAGGGTGTGTAGTTTGTGTCCAGATTAAGTTCTCTGCATGTGAACATCTGGTGGTTTCAGCACCATTTGTTGAGACTGTCCTTGCTCCACTGTCAGTGATCTGTTGGCTATGTTTGTGTGTGTCTGTTTCTGGGCTCTCTGTTTTGGTCCACTGATTTCTTTGTCTGTTTTGTTGCCAGGCCCACACTGCCTTGATCACTGTTGCTTTATAGCAGGTGGGCTAATGTCAGTCCTACAACATTGTTCTCCTTCAGTAGTGTGTTGACTGTTCTGGGTCCATCACCTCTCCATACAAACTTTAGAATTAGTGTGTCAATATCTACTAAATAACTTTCTGGGATTTTGATTGGGGTACATTAAACCTATAGATCAAGCTGGGAATAGCTGACATCTAACAATATTGAGTCTTCCTATCCATGAACATGGAATATCTCTCCATTTATTTAGCTTTCCTTTGATTTCATTCATCAGAGTTTTGTTGGATTTATATCTAGGTAGTTTCTTTTGAGGCGTCCCTAGTAGATCAGGTGGTAAAGAATCCACCTGCAATGCAGGAGACCCAGGTTCGATTCCTGGGTTGGGAAGATCCCCCAGAGAAGGGATAAGCTATGCAATATTCAAGGGCTTCCCTGGTGGCTCAGATGGTAAAAAATCTGCCTGCCGTGTGAGAAACCTGGGTTCGATTCCTGGGTTGGGAAGATCCCCTGGAGGAGGGCATGGCAACCCACTCCAGTATTCTCACATGGAGAATCCCCATGGAGAGAGGAGCCTGGCGGACATGACTATGTGACTAAGGACAACGCGGGGGGTTGTTAATACAAATAGTATTGTGATGTTAATTTTAGATTTCACTTGTTTACTGCTAGTGTATATGAAAGTAACTGACCTTTGTACATTAATCTTTATCCTAAAACCTTGCTTTCAGTTCAGTTCAATTCAGTCACTCAGTTCAGTTCAGTTCAGTTCAGTTGCTCAGTCGTGTCCGACTCTTTGCGACCCCATGAATCGCAGCACGCCAGGCTTCCCTGTCCATCACAAACTCCCAGAGTTCACTCAGACTCACATCCATCGAGTCAGTGATGCCATCCAGCCATCTCATCCTCTGTTGTCCCCTTCTCCTCCTGCCCCCAATCCCTCCCAGCATCAAAGTCTTTTCCAATGAGTCAACTCTTCACATGAGGCGGCCAAAGTACTGGAGTTTCAGCTTTAGCATCAGTCCTTCCAAAGAACACCCAGGACTGATCTCCTTTAGGATGGACTGATTGGATCTCCTTGCAGTCCAAGGGACTCTCAAGAGT
>VHQK01013666.1:66636-95451 GCA_006942125.1 Hippotragus niger niger | reverse complement strand
CCACCTTGTCAGCCTCGGAAGTCTTGGACTGTGCTGACTGCACCCTGGGGAGACACCTCACTTCCTTCTTCAGGTAGCCAGGGGACTGGATGCCCCGGAGACTTGCACCTGTGAAGTCTCTGAGAACACCTTTCAAGAGGAGATGCGTAAGTGGCCTGTGGCCGCCCAGGGTGTGGTTTTCAGCTGAGGCTGTTCACAGCCCCTTCTCTCCACCATCCAGGCCCGTAGTCCCCATATGTCCCCATCTGGCCCCCCACCTCCGCCGCCTCACTCCTGCCTCAGGCTGTGGTTTGATCCCAGGCATTGCACTCATGGTCGAGATGAGTGAGCTGAGCAAGCTTGAGGAAGAACTTAGGACCCAGGCCCAGGGCCCAGTGGAGGTGCAGCTCTTGGGGCCTGAGGCAGGGGAGACTGCAATTGCCCCCCACCCCCACCAGTCTCTGGCCTTGCCCCCGGTGGCTCTGAATGAGATGGTGGCTAACCTGATTAAGTTCCTGCTGCTCATGCATCCGGCCAAGGAGCTGACCTCCCAGGTGGAAGTGCTAAAGAAGGTCCTCAGGGATAACCAGGAGCGCTTTCTGGTGGTCCTCAGCCAAGCCTCACAGTGCCTGCAGCTGGTCTGTGGTGTGGAGGTGAAGGAGGTGGAACCCAGGGAGGACATCTACATCATGGTCCCCACCGTGGGCCTCACCTATGATGTGATGCTGAACAGTGGGCAGGGCCTGCCCAAGGCCGGCCTCCTGGTACTGGCCCTCAGCCTAATCATGTGGAATGGAGACCGTGCCCCTGAGGAGAAGGTCTGGGGAGCACTCCGCAGGATGGGGGCTGTGTCGAGAGTGAGCACTGCAACTTTGGGGAGCCCAGGGAGCTGCTTACCCACATGTGGGTACAGGAGGGGTACCTGGCATACCGGCAAGTGCCTGACAGCCACCCTGCCCGCTCTGAGTTCCTGTGGGGTCCCCGGGCCTATGCGGAGACCAGCAAGTGGGACGTCCTGGCATTTCTGCTCAGGGTCAAACCAAGGGCTTTGAGGGCCTTCCCACCCCTGTCTACATAGGCTGCAAGGGAGGAGGATGAGGCGGCCTGAGCCAGAGCAGCATCCAGGTGACCCTTCCCTCTGTGATTGAAGAGGGAGAGGTCAGCCTTCTCAGACGTGCTGGCCCAGGCCAGTTGGGGAAACTGGTGTATAGCATCTTTGGGTTCCTGTTCTCTATGATGACATGGAGATTCATCTGTTTTCCTTAGAGAACTTTCAAACTTTGATTGTTTTCTTTTCTTTTTTTTTTCATGATTGTTTTCATAGAAGGCTAAATAAACTTCAGTGTCTTAACTTAGTGAATGATGTTGATCACAGTGTGTTTGAACTTACCCACTGAGAGACATACCCTTAGAGAGAGAGAAAAACAAAAACATGGACACACACACCCTTAGAACAAAACAGACTCACATTGAGAGTGACACACACACTGAGAGAGACACACACAGGGAGAGAGACATACACACTGGGACAGAGTCACAAACACTGAGAAACACACACAGACACATACAGAAACACATTTGAGAGATACAAACTGAGAGACATCCCCTTACAGAGAGAGAAAAACAAAAACACGGACATACACACACACTGAGAACAAGACAGACACACACTGAGAGAGACACACACATGGAGAGAGACATACATACTGAGAGAGAGTCACAAACACTGAGAAACACACACACAGACACACAACTGAGAGATACACACACTGAGAGACATACCCTTACAGAGAGAGAAAAACAAAAAAAAGGACACACACACACACACTGAGAACATGACAGACTCACACTGAGAGAGACTCACACACTGAGAGAGATACACACATGGAGAGAGACATACACACTGAGAGAGAGTAACAAACACTGAGAAACACACACACACAAACACATAGACACACAATTGAGATATACACACACTGTGAGATATACCCTTAGAAAGAGAGAAAAATAAAAACACAGAAACATACACACATGGAGAACAAGACAGACTCATACTGAAAGACACACAAATACTGACAGAGACACACACACTGAGAGACATACACATACAGAGAGAGACATCCACACACATGCTAAGAACCAGACACACTCACAATGAGAGAGACACACTGAGAGACACACACTGAGAGAGAGAGAAAAACACACTGAGAGACCCACATACTGAGAGACACACAGAGACACACAGAGACAGGCAAACTGAAAGCGACACACACACTGAGAGACACTCTCTTCCAGGAAGAGACACACACTCCTGAGAGTAAGACACACACACACACACTGAGGGAGAGAAATGTAAACACGGAGAGTGAGACACACCTTCACACTCTGAGAGAGACACACACACTTAGAGAAAGACATGAACAACTTAGAGGGAGAGACACACACATTGAGAAACACACAGAGACAGCGCCAAAGAGACCCGCAACACTGAGGCAGACACACAATGAGACAGAAACACATACATGGAGAGAGAGACACACTGGGAGCCACACACACAGAGACACACACACTGAAAGGAACATACACACACTGAGAGTTAGCCATGCACACTGAGAGAGACAGACAAGCGCACACACACACACACACACTGGGAAAGACACACACAAGAGAGAGATACCAACTGTGAAATAATGAACACACAACATACAGAGACACACACACACTGAGAGACAGAGACATCCACACTGAGAAGGAGAAATACACTGTGAGAAACACACACACTGAGAGGAACATACACACTGAGAGAGAGAGACAAACATTGTGAGCCACACCTAGTGACACATAGAGACAAACACAAAAACACACACACAAACACACACACTTAGAGACATACACATACAGGGAGAGACACACACACACACTGAGAGAGAGAGACATCAACACTGAGAGAGACTTAAATAATTCGAGAGAGTCACAAACACTGAGAGACACACACAGAGACCCATAGAGACATACGATGGACAGACACACATACTGAGAGTCATACACATACAGAGATAGACACACACACACTGACACACACACACACACTGAGAATCAGACACACTCACACTGAGAGAGAGACACACAGAGACACACACACTCAGAGAGAGAGGCACACACACTGAGAGAGAGACACACACTGAGAGACACCCTGATCCAGGAAGAGACACACACTCCTGAGAGCAAGTCTCACACACACAATTAGGGAGAGAAACTGAACCACAGAGAGTGAGACACATATTCACACACTGAGAGAGAGACACACACAACTTAGAGGGAACGACACACACACTGAGAAACACACACAGACACCAACAAAGAGACTCACAACACTGAGGCAGACACACAATGAGACAGAAACACACATGGAGAGGGAGACACACTGTGAGACACACAAACAGAAAAATTGGGGGAATCACACAGACACACACTGAGAGACACACACAATGAAAAGGACACACACACACTGAGAGTTGGCCATGCACACTGAGAGAGACAGACACACAAACACACACACTGAAAAAGATACACACAAGAGAGAGACACTCACTGTGAAAGTGTGAACACACAACATACAGAGACACACACACTGAGAGACACATACACTGAGAAAGAGACAATCACACTGAGAAGGAGAAATACACAGTGAGAGACACACACAGACACTGAGGGAGACATACATACTCAGAGTCACAAACCATGAGAGACCCACACAGAGAGATATAGAGATACACACATTGAGAGACACACACACTGAGAGACATACACATACAGGGAGATACATACACACACTGAAAGGGACATACACACTGAGAGAGAGTCACAAACACTGAGAAACACACCACAGACACATACAGATACACATCTGAGAGATACACACACTGAGAGACATACCCTTACAGAGAGAGAGAAAAAAAAAACACGGAGACACACACACACACTGAGAACCAGACACATTCACACTGAGAGAGACACACACACTGAGAGAAAGACAAAAACACTCTGAGAGAAACACACAGAGACATGCAAACTGAGAGAGACACACACTGAGAGACATACACATACAGAGAGAGGCAGGCACACACACGCCAAGAACTAAACACACTCACAATGAGAGAGACACACCCAGAGGGAGGGAGAAAAACACACTGAGAGAAACACATAATGAGAGATACACACAGAGGCCCACAGAGACAGGCAAATTAACAGGGACACACACACTGAGAGACACCCTCATCCAGGAAGAGACACACACTCCTGAGAGCAAGACACACACACACACACTGGGGAGAGAAACTTAAAGACAGAGAGCAAGACACACATTCACACTCTGAGAGAGACACACACACACTGAGAGAGAGACACACACCTTAGAGGGAGAGACGCACACATTGAGGACACACACAGACAGCACCAAAGAGACCCACAACACTGAGGCAGGCACACAATGAGGCAGAAACACACATATGGAGAGAGGATACACTGGAGACACACAAACAGAGACATTGGGAGAGTCACACAGAGACACACACACAGAGACACACACTGAAAGGGACACACACACTGAGTGTTAGCCATGCACACTGAGAGAGACAGACAAACACACACACACGTTGAAAAAGACACACACGAGAGAGAGACACTTACTGTTAAAGTGTGAACACACAAAATACAAAGACACACAAACACTGAGAGAGAAACACACTGACAGAGAGAGAGACATCCACACTGAGAAGGAGAAACACACTGTGAGAGACATACACACTGAGAGAAACATACACACTGAGATAGAGACACAAACAATGTGAGCCACACATAGTGACACATAGAGACACACACACAGATATACACACACACACTTAGAGACATAGAGCCACACACAGATATACACACACACACTTAGAGACATACACATACAGAGAGTGACACACAAACACACTGAGAGAGAGAGACATCCACACTGAGAAAGCGAAACACACACTGAGAGAGACTTAAATAATTAGAGAGAGTCACAAACTCTGAGAGACAAACACAGAGACACATAGAGACAGACAAAAGACAGACACACACACTGAGAGTCATACACATACAGAGAGAGACTCACACATACTGAAACACAAACACACACTTAGACACATTGATACTGAGAGAGACACACACAGAGAAACACAGAGACACACACACTCAGAGAGAGAAGCACAAACACTGAGAGAGAAACACACTGAGAGGCACACTACAACTAAGAGTGACACACAACACTACATGAGAGTAGACACACACACTGTGTAAGACTGAACACAAAACATACAAAAACACACACTAATTGAGAAAGACACACACACTGCAAAAGAGAGACATCCACAATGAGAGAGAGAAACACATAGTGAGAGACACACACAGACACTGAGAGAGACATACACGCTCAAAGTCACACACCATGAGAGACCCACACAGAGAGACATAGAGACACACACTGAGAGACATACACATACAGAGAAAGACAGACAAACACTGAGAGACACACACACACTGAAAGAGACATACACACTGAGAGAGAGGGTCACAAACACTGAGAAACACACACACAGACACATACAGACACACAACTGAGAGATACACACACTAAGAGACATACCCTTACAGAGAGAGAAAAACAAAAACACGGACACACACACACACTGAGAACCAGAGAAACTCACACTGAGAGAGACACACATACTGAGAGACAGACAAAAACACACTGGGAGACACACACAGAGACACACAGAGACATGCAAACTGAGAGGGACACACACACTGAGAGACATACACAAAGAGAGAGAGGCACACACACACACCCTAAGAACCAGACACACTCACAATGAGAGTGACACACTGAGAGAGACACACACTGAGAGAAAGAGAGAAAAACACACTGAGAGACACACATACTGAGACACACACAGAGACACACAGAGACAGGCAAACTAACAGGGACACATACACTGAGAGACAACCTCATCCAGGAAGAGAAACACACTCCTGAGCTCAACACACACACACACACACACACACACTGAGGGAGAGAAACTTAACCATAGAGAGCGAGACACACATTCACACACAGAGAGACACACACACTGAGAGAGAGAGAGAGAGACGCACAACTTACAGGGAGAGACACACACATTGAGCAACACACAGACACTACAGAAGATACCCACAACACTGAGGCAGACACACAATGAGACAGAAACACACATGGAGAGAGACACACTAGGAGACACACAAACAGAGACATTGTGAGAGTCACACAGAGACACACACACTGAAAGGGAAACACACACACTGAGAGTTAGCCATGCACACTGAGAGAGACAGACAAACACAAACACACATTGGGAAACACACACACAAGAGAGACACACCAACTGTGAAATAATGAACACACAACATAGACACATACACACACTGAGAGACACTTACACTGAGAGAGAGAAGACATCCACACTGAGAAGTGGAAACACATTGTGAGAGACACAGAAACTGAGAGAAACATACACTGTGAGCCACACTCAGTGACACATAGAAACACACACACAGACACACACACACACACTTAGAACATACACATACAGAGAGAGAAACACACACACACTGAGAGAGAGAAACACACTGAGAGACACACACACTGACAGACTTATACAATTCGAGAAAGTCACAAACACTCAGAAACACACACAGAGACACATAGGGACACACAACGAACAGACACACACACTGTGAGTCATACACATAGAGAGAGAGACACACTCACACTGAAACACACACAAGGAGAACCAAGCACATTCACACTGAGAGAGACACACAAAGAGACACACAGTGACACACACACTCCATGAGAGAGGCACAAACACTGAGAGAGACATACACACTGAGAGAGAGTCACAAACACTGAGAAACACACACACAGACACATACAGAACACAACTGAGAGATACACACACTGAGAGACACATACCCTTACAGAGAGAGAAAAACAAAAACATGGACACACACACAAACTGAGAACCAGACACACTCACACTGAGACAGACACACATACTGAGAGAGAGACAAAAAGACACTGAGAGATACACACAGAGACACACAGAGACATGCAAACTGAGAGGGACACACAGACTGAGAGACACAAACACTGAGAGACATACACATACAGAGAGAGGCACAAACTACACGCTAAGAACCAGACACACTCACAATGAGAGAGACACAGTAAGAGAGACACACACTGAAAGAGAAAGAAAAACACATAAGAGACACACATACTGAGAGACACGACCAGAGACACACAGAGACATGCAAACTGAGAGGGACACACAGACTGAGAGACACACACACTGAGAGTCATACACATACAGAGAGAGACACATGCACACTGACACACACACACACCCTGATAATCAGACACACTGACACTGAGAGAGACACACACAGAGACACACACTCAGAGAGAGAGGCACACACACTGAGAGAGAGACACACACTGAGAGAGAGAGAAAAAAACACACTGAGAGCCACACATACTGAGAGACACACACAGAGTCACACAGAGACAGGCAAACTAACAGGGAAACACACACTCAGAGACACCCTCATCCAGGAAGAGACACACACTCCTGAGCACAAGACACACACACAAATTCACTGAGGGAGAGAAACTTAAAGACAGAGAGTGAGACACACATTCACACATTGAGAGAGACACACACACACTGTGAGAGAGACATGCACAACTTAGAGGGGGAGACACATTGAGCAACACACAGACACTACAAAAGAGACCCACAACACTGAGGCAGACACAAACTGAGACAGAAACACACACATGGAAAGAGATACACTGGGAGACACACAAACAGAGACATTGTGAGAGTCACACAGAGACACACACACAGAGAGACACACACTGAAAAGGAAACACACACGCTGAGAGTTATCCATGCACACTGAGAGAGACAGACAGACACACACACACACACACTGGGAAAGACACATACAAGAGAGAGACACTAACTGTGAAATAATGAACACACAACATACAGAGACACACAAACACTGACAGACACACACACTAAGAGAGAGAGAGACATCCACACTGAGAAGGAGAAACACACTGTGAGAGACACACACACTGAAAGAAACATACACACTGAGAGAGACACACACTGTGAGCCACACTCAGTGACACATAGAGACACACACAGAGACACACACACACACTCCGAAACACACATACAGGGAGAGAGACACACACACACTGAGAGAGGGAGACATCCACACTTCGAGAGAGTCACAAACACTGAGAGACACACACAGAGACCCATAGAGACACATAGTGAACAGACACAACACACACACTGTTAGTCATACACATACAGAGAGAGAGACACACATGCACACTGACACACACACACACTGAGAACCATACACATTAACACTGAGAGAGACAAAACAAGAGACACACAGAGACACATACACACCAAGAGAGAGGTACACGCACTGAGAGAGATATACACACTGAGAGAGCATCACAAACACTGAGAAACACACACAGAGACACATACAGACACACAATTGAGAGATACACACACTGAGAAGCATACCCTTACAGAGAGAGAAAAACTAACACAAGGGCACACACACCCTGAGAAAAAGACAGGCTCACACTGAGAGAGACACACACACTGACAGAGACACACAAACACACTGACAGACACACTCACACTGAGAGAGACACACACTATATGAGAGTAAACACACACATTGTGCATGACTGAACACAAAACATACAGGAACACACCCTCATTGAGAAAGACACACACACACACTGCAAAAGAGAGACATCACAAAGAGACAGAGAAACACACAGTGAGAGACACACACAGACACTGAGAGAGACATACACACTCAGAGTCACACACCTTGAGAGACACACACAGAGAGACATAGAGACACACACATTGAGAGATACACACAAGGAGAGACACACACACACTGAGAGAGACATGCACACTGAGACTGAGTCACAAACACTGAGACACACACACACAGACACATACAGAACACAACTGAGAGATACACACACTGAGACATACCCTTACAGAGAGAGAAAAACAAAAACACGGACACACACACACACACAGAGAACCAGACACACTCACACTGAGAGAGACACACACACTGAAAGAGAGTAAAAAACACACTGAGAGACACACACAGAGACACACAGAGACATGCAAACTAAGAGGGACACACACAATGAGAGACACACTCACTGAGAGACACACTCACTGAGAGACATACATATGCAGAGAGAGGCACACACACACACACTAAGATCCAGACACACTCACAATGAGAGAGACACACTGAGAGTGACACACACACACACACAGAGAAAGACACACAGAGTCACACAGAGACAGGCAAACTAACAGGGACACACACACTGAGAGACACCCTCATCCAGGAAGAGACACACATTCCTGAGTGCAAGACACACACACACACACACATACTGAGGGAGAGAAACTTAACCACAGAGAGCAAGACACACATTCACACACTGAGAGAGACACACACACACTGAGAGAGAGACATGCACAACTTAGAGGGAAAGACAGACACATTGAGCAACACACAGACTCTATGGAAGAGACCTCCACAACACTGAGGCAGACACACAATGAGACAGAAACACAAACATGGAGAGAGAGAGACACACTGGGAGACACACAAACAGAGACATTGTGACAGTCACACAGAGACACACACAGAGACACACTGAAAGGAAAACACACACACCGAGAGTTAGCCATGCACACTGAGAGAGACAGACAGACACACACACACACACACACTGTGAAAGACACACACAAGAGAGAGACACCAATTGTGAAATAATGAACACACAGCATACACAGAAACACAAACACTGAGAGACACACACACTGTGAGAGAGAGACATCCAAACTGAGAAGGAGAAACACACTGTGAGAGACACACACACTGAGAGAAACATACACACTGAGAGAGACACACACTGTGAGCCACATTCAGTGACACATAGAGACACACACACAGAGACACACACACACTTAGAGACATACACATACAGAGAGACACACACACACTGAGAGAGAGACACATCAACACTGAGAGAGAGAAACACACACTAAGATACACACACACTGACAGACTTAAACCCTTCAAGAGAGTCACAAACACTGAGAGACACACACAGAGACACAAAGAGACACACAATGAACTGACACACACACTGTGAGTCACACAGAGAGAGAGACACATGCACACTGACACACACACACACTGAGAACTAGACACATTCACACTGAGAGAGACACACAAAGAGACACACAGAGACACACACTCTGAGAGAGAGGCACACACACTTAGAGAAACACACACAGGGAGAGAGACATACACACTGAGAGAGAGTCACAAACACTGAGAAACACACTCACAGATACATACAGACACACACTTGAGAGATACACACACTGAGAGACATAACCTTACAGAGAGAGAAAAACTAAAACATGGACACACACACACTGAGAAAAGACAGACTCACACTGAGAGAAACACACACAGGGAGAGAGACATACACACTGAGAGAGAGTCACAAACACTGAGAAACACACAGAGACACATACAGACACACAACTGAGAGATACACACACTGAGAAACATACCCTTAGAGAGAGAGAAAAAAACATGGACACACAACCACACTGAGAACAAGACAGACTCACACTGAGAGAGACACACACACTGACAGAGAGAAAAAAACACATTGAGAGACACACAAAGAGCACACAGAGACAGGCAAACTGAGAGGGACACACACACTGAGAGACACACACACTGAGAGATATATACATAAAGAGAGAGAGATTCAAACACTTGCTAAGGACCAGACACACTCACAATGAGAGAAACACACTGACAGAGACACACTGAGAGAGAGAGAAAAACACACTGAGAGACACACATACTGTGACATACACATATTGAGAGACACACACAGAGACACACAGAGACAGGCAAACTAACAGGGACACACACACTGACAGACACCCATATCCAGGAGGAGACACACATTCCTGAGTGCAAGACACACACACACACACACAGAGGGAGAGAAACTTAAACACAGAGAGTGAGACACACATTCACACACTGAGAGAGAGACACACACAACTTAGAGGGAGAGACACACACATTGAGAAACACACAAAGACACTACCAAGGAGACCCACAACACTGAGGCAGACAAACAATGAGACAGAAACACACACATGGAGAGAGAGACACACTGGGAGTCACACAAACAGAGACATTGTGAGAGTCACACAGAGACACACACAGGCACACACACTGAAAGGGACACACACACACTGAGAGAGAAACACAAACACACTGAGAGACACACCCGCACTGAGAGAGACACACACACTATATGAGAGTAGACACACACACTGTGTAAGATTGAACACAAAATATACAGGAACACAGTCATTAAGAAAGACACACACACACACACACACACTGCAAAAGAGAGACAATCACTTTAAGAGAAACACACAGTAAGAGACACACAGAGACACTGAGAGAGACATACACACTCAGAGTCACAATCCATGAGAGACCTACACAGAGAGACATAGAGACACACACATTGAGAGACACACACACTGAGAGACATACACATAGATAGAGAGACACACCCATACATAGAGAGACACACACACACTGAGAGACATACACACACTGAAAGAGACATACACACTGAGAGAGAGTCACAAGCACTGAGAAACACACACACAGACACATACAGACACACAACTGAGAGATACACATACTGAGAGACATACCCTTACAGAGAGAGAAAAACAAAAACACGGACACACACACACACAGAGAACCAGAAACACTCACACTAAGAGAGACACACACATTGACAGAGAGACAAAAACACACTGAGAGACATACAGAGACATGCAAACTGAGAGGGACACACACCCTGAGAGACATACACATACAGAGAGAGGCACACACACACCCCCTAAGAACTAGACACACTCACAATGAGAGAGACACACACTGAGAGAGAGAGAAAAATATATTGAGAGACACGCATACTGAGAGACATGCATACTGAGAGACACACATACTGAGAGACACACACAGAGTTACACAGAGACAGGCAAACTAACAGGGAAACACACACTCAGAGACACCCTCATCCAGGAAGAGTCACACACTCCTGAGTGCAAGACACACACACACACACACACACTGAGGGAGAGAAACTTAACCATAGAGCGAGACACACACACACAGAGAGACATGCACAAATTAGAGGAAGAGACACACACATTGAGAAACACACAAAGACTCTACCAAGGAGACCCACAATGCTGAGGCAGACACACAATGAGACAGAAACACACATATGGAGAGAGAGACACACTGGGAGACACACAAACAGAGACATTGGGAGAGTCACACAGAGACACACACACTGAAAGGGACACACACACACTGAGAGGTAGCCATGCACACTGAGAGAGACAGACAAACACACACACACGCGCACACTGGAAAAGACACACACAAGAGAGCGACACTCACTGTGAAAGTGTTAACACACAACATAGAGAGACACACACACACTGAGAGACACACATACTGAGAGAGAGAAAGACATCCACACTGAGAAGGAGAAACACACTGAGAGACACACACACACTGAGAGAGACATACACACTGAGAGAGAGTCACAAGCACTGAGAAACACACACACAGAGACATACCCTTACAGAGAGAGAAAAACAAAAACACGGACACACACACACACTAAGAACCAGACACATTCACACTGAGAGACACACACACATTGACAGAGAGACAAAAACACACTGAGACACACAGAGACATGAAACTGAGAGGGACACACACTGAGAGACATTCACGTACAGAGAGAGGCACACACACACCACCTAAGAACTAGACACACTCACAGTGAGAGAGAGACACACTGAGAGCAAGAGAAAAATATATGAGAGACATGCATACTGAGAGACACACACAGAGTCACACAGAGACAGGTAAACTAACAGGGAAACACACACTCAGAGACACCCTCATCCAGGAAGAGACACACATTCCTGATTGCAAGACACACACACTGAGGGAGAGAAACTTAACCACAGAGAGCGAGACACACAATCACACACTGAGAGAGACACACACACACACTGAGAGACATGCACAACTTAGAGGGAGAGACACACAAATTGAGAAACACACAAAGACACTACCAAGGAGACCCACAATGCTGAGGCAGACACACAATGAGACAGAAACACACACATGGAGAGAGAGACACAATGGGAGACACACAAACAGAGACATTGGGAGAGTCACACAGAGACACACACTGAAAGGGACACAAAAACACTGAGAGGTAGCCATGCACACTGAGAGAGACAGACAAACACACACACACTATAAAAGACACACACAAGAGAGCGACACTCACTGTGAAAGTGTTAACACACAACATACAGAGACACACACACACTGAAAGACACATACACAGAAACATACAGACACACAAAAGAGAGATAAACACACTGAGAGACATATCCTTACAGAGAGAGTAAAACAAAAACAGGGACACACACACACACTGAGAACCAGACACACTCACACTGAGAGAGACACACACACTGAGAGAGAGAGAGAAACACTGAGAGACACACACAGAGACACACAGACACAGGCAAACTGAGAGGGATACAAACACTGAGAGACATACATAAACAGAGAGAGACACACAAACACGTTAAGAAACAGACACACTCACAATGAGAGACACACTGAGAGAGAGAGAGAAACACACTGAGAGAAACACACACTGAGAGACATTCCCTTACAGAGAAAAACAAAAACATGGACACACACACACACACACACTGAGAACCAGACACACTCACCCTGAGAGAGACACACACACTGAGAGAGACACACACACTGAGAGATATACACATCCAGAGCGAGACACACACATGCATTTGAAGAACCAGACACCCTCATAATGAGACACACTGAGAGAGAGACACAATGAGAGAGAGAAAAAATCACTGAGAGACACACACACTGAGAGACACACACAGAGACAGGCAAACTGACAGGGACACACACATTAAGAGACATATACATACAGTGGGAGAAACACACACACACTAAGAACCAGGCACACTCACAATGAGAGAGAAACACTAACAGAGACACACACTGAGAGAGAGAGGAAAACACACTGAGAGGCACACATACTGAGAGACACACAGAGAGACACACAGAGACAAACAAACTGAGAGGGACACACACACAGAGAGACATGCTCATTCAGGAAGAGACACACACTCCTGAGAGGAAGACACACACAAACACTGAGAATCAGACACACTCACACTGAGAGAGATACACACATTGAGAGAGTCAAAACAAACAGAGACACACAGAGACATGCAACATAAGAGGGACACACACACTGAGAGACATACACATACAGTGGGAGAAACACACACACGCACACTAAGAACCAGACACACTCACAATTGGAGAGACACACTGACAGAGACACACACTGAGAGAGAGAGAAAAACACACTGAGAGACACACACAGAGACACAAAGAGACAGGCAAACTGACAGGGACACACACACGGAGAGACATCGTCATCCAGGAGGAGACACACACCCCTGAGAGCAAGACACCAACAAACACTGAGAATCAGACACACTCACACTGAGAGAGACACACACACTGAGAGAGACACAGACTGAGAGGGAAAGAAAAACACACTGAGGGAGACACATACTGAAGACATACACAGAGACACACAGAGACAGGCAAACTGAGAGGGAAACACACACACTGAGAAACACCCTCATCCAGAAAGAGACACACACTCCTGAGAGCAAGTCTCACACACACAAACATTGAGAAAGAGACACACTTACCCTGAGACACACACACACTGAAAGAAATAGACATCCAGAGCGAGACACATACACACAAAGAACCAGACACTTTCACAATGAGACACACTGAGAGAGACACACACTGAGAGAGACACACACTGAGAGAGAGAGAGAAAAAGACTGAGAGACACACATACTGAGAGACACACACACAGACAGGCAAAGTTAGAGGAACACACACACTGAGAAACACCCTCATCCAGGTAGAGTCACACACTCCTGAGTGCAAGACACACACACACTGAGAATCAGACACATTCACACTGAGAGAGACACACACACGCACACAGAGTCAATACACACTGAGAGACACACACAGAGACACACAGAGACAGGCAAACTGACAGGGACACACACACTGAGAGACATACACATACAGTGGGAGAAACACACGCACACACTAAGAACCAGGCACACTCACAATGAGAGAAACACATTGACAGAGACACACACTGAGAGAGAGAGAAAAACACAATGAGAGAGACACACTGAGACACACACTGAGAGAGAGAGAAAAACACACATACTTAGAGACACACACAGAGAAACACAGAGACAGGCAAACTGAGAGGGACACACACATTGAGAGACACCCTCATCCAGGAAGAGACACACACTTCTGAAAGCAAGAAACACACAAACACTGAGAATAAGACACACTCATGCTGAGAGAGATGACACACTGAAAGTGACACGCACACTAAGAGGAAGTCAAAACATACTGAGTGACACACACAGAGACACACAGAGACATGCAAACTGAGAGGGACACATACTGAGAGACATACACATACAGAGGGAGAAACACACACACACTAAGAACATGGCACGCTCACAATGATAGAGACACACAGGGAGAGACACACACTGAAAGTGAAAAACACACTGAGAGACACACATACTGAGAGATACACACAGAAACACACAGACAGGCAAACTGAGAGCGACAGACACACTGAGAGACACCCTCATCCAGGAAGAGACACACACTCCTGAAAGCAAGACACACACACACACACACACACACTGAGAATCAGACTCACACACACTGAGAGAGTCAAAACACACTGAGAGACACACAAGGAGACAAACAGAGACATGCAAACTGAGAGGGACACACACACAGTGAGAGACATGCACATACAGAGGGACAAACACACACATACACACTAAGAACCCAGCACGCTCACAATGATAGAGAAACACTGAGAGAGACACATAATGAGAGAGAGTGAAAAAGACACTGAGAGACACACATACTGACAGACACACACAGAGAAACAGAGACAGGCAACCTGACAGGGACACACACACTGAGAGGCACACACATACATAGGGAGAAACACACACCCACTAAGAACCATGCACACTCAAAAACAGAGAAACACACTGACAGAGACACACACTGAGAGAGAGAGAAAAACACACTGACAGACACACATACTGACAGACACACACAGAGACACACAAAGACAGGGAAACTGACAGGGTCACACACACTGAGAAATACCCTCATCCAGGGAGACACACACTCCAGAGAGCAAGACACACACACACACACACTGAGAATCAGACACACTCACACTGAGAGAGACACACACACTGAGAGAGAGTCAAAAGACCCTGAGAGAAACACACAGAGACACGCAGAGACATGTAAACTGAGAGAGACACACACACTGAGAGACATACACATACAGTGGGAGAAACACACAAACAAACAAAGATCCAGGCATACTCACAAGGGGAGAGACACACTGACAGAGGCACACACTGAGAGACAGAGAAAACCACACTGGAGACACACATGCTGAAAGACAGACACAGAGACATACAGAGAGAGGCAAGTTGACAGGGACACATATATGGAGAGACACCCTCATCCAGTCAGAGACACACACTCCTGAGAGCAAGAAAAACAAACACTGAGAATCAGACACACTCACACTGAGAGAAACACACACACTGAGAGAGACACATACATTCAGAGATTCAAAACACACCGAGAGACACACACAGAGACACACAGAGACATGCAAACAGAGAGAGACACACACACTGAGAGACATACACATACAATGGGAGAAACACACACAAACTAAGAACTAGGCACACTCACAATGAGAGAAACACACTGACAGAGACACACACTGAAAGACAGAGAAAACCACAATGAGAGAGACACACACTGAGAGAGAGAGAAAAACACACTGAGAGACACACATACTGAGAGACAAGCACAGAGACACACAGAGACAGCAAACTGACAGGGACCCACACACTGACAGACACCCACATTCAGGAAGAGACATACCCTCCTGAGAGCAAGACAAACACAAACACTGAGAATCAGACACACTCACACTGAGAGAGACAACACACTGAGAGAGACCCACGCAATAAGAGAGCCAAAACACACTGAGAGACACCCATAGAGACACACAGATACATACAAACTGAGAGGGACACAGACTGAGAGACACACACATACAGTGAGAGAAATACACACACACACTAAGAACCAGGCACACTCACAATGAGAGAGACACACTGAGAGAGACACACACTGAGAGAGAGAGAAAAACACACTGAGAGACACACATACTGAGAGACACACACAGAGACACACAGAGACAGGCAAACTGACAGGGACACACACACTGAGTGACATACACATACAGTGGGAGAAACACACACACACACTAAAACCAGGCACATGCACAATGATACAAACACACTGACAGAGACACACAATGAGAGAGAGAGGAAAAAAACAATCTGAGAGACACACTGAGAGACAGACACAGAGACACACAGAGACAGGCAAACTGACACAGACACAAACACTGTGAGACACCCTCATCCAGGAAGACACACATACTCCTGAGAGCAAGACACACACACAAAGACTGAAAACCAAACACACTCACCTTGAGAGAGAAACACACACTGAGAGAGACACACACACTGAATGATATTCACTTCCACAGTGACACACACACACACACACTCGAAGAACCAGAAACCCTCACTATGAGACACACTGAGAGAGATACACTGAGAGAAAGAGAAAAACACTGAGAGACACACACAGAGACACACAGAGAGAGGCAAACTGAGAGGGACACACACTGAGAAACACCCTCATCCAAGAAGAAACACACAATCCTGAGAGCAAGACACATACACACACACACACTGAGAATCAGAAACACTCACACTGAGACAGACACACACACTGAGAGAGACTCAAAACACCATGAGAGATACACACAGAGACACGCAGAGACATGCAAACTGAGACGGACACACACAGTGAGAGACATACATATTCAGAGGGAGAAACACACACAAATACACACACACACTAAGAACCAGCCACGTTCACAATGAGAGAGACACACTGAGAGAGATACAACTGAGAGAGAGAGGAAAAACGAACTGAGAGACACAAACAGAGACACACAGAGGCAGGCAAACTGACAGGAAAACACACACTGAGAGACATACCCATCCAAGAAGAGACACACACTCCTGAGAGCAAGATAAACACAAACACTGAGAATCAGACACACTCACACTGAGAGAGACTCACACACTGAGAGAGACACAGAGAGAGAGAGAGAGAAATACACTAGAGACACACATACTTAGAGAAACACACAGAGACATAGAGAGACAGGCAAACTGACAGGAACAAACACACTGAGAGACATACACATACAGAGGGAGAAACACACAAACACAATAAGAATTAGGCATGTTCACAATGAGAGAGACACACTGAGAGAGACACACACTGAGAGAGAGTGAAAAACACACTGAGTGACACACATGATGGGAGACACACAGGGAGACACACAGAGACAGGCAAACTGACAGGGAAACACACACTGAGAGATACACATACAGTGAGAGAAACACACACACACTAAGAACCAGGCACACTGACAATGAGAGAAACACACTGACAGAGACACACACTGAGAGAGAGACACACAAACTGAGAGAAACACAGAGAGACCCACAGAGACAGGCAACTGACAGGGCCACATACACTGAAAAACCCGCTCATCCAGGAAGAGACACACACTCCTGAGAGCAAGACACACACACACACAGAATCAGACACACTCACACTGAGAGAGACAACACACTAAGAGACACACAAACATTGAGAGAGTCAAAACACACTGAGAGATACCCACAGAGACACACAGAACATGCAAACAGAGAGAGACACACACACTGAGAGACATACACATATGGTGGGAGAAACAACACACAAACTAAGAATCAGGCACAGTCACAATGAGACCAACACACTGACAGAGACAAACACTGAGAGAGAGGAAAAAACACACTGAGCAACACATACTGAGAGACACACACGGGGAAACATAGAGACAAGCAAACTGACAGGGACACACACACAGATAGACACCCTCATCCAGGAAGAGACGCACACTCCTGAGAGCAAGACACTCAGAAACACTGAGAACCAGACACACTCACCCTGAGAGAGAGACACACACTGAAAGATATACACATCCAGAGCGAGACACACACACACACTCTCGAAGGACCCAGAGACCCTCACAATGAGACACACTGAGAGAGACACACCATGAGAGAGAGAAAAAAACAATGAGAGACACACATACTGAGAAACACACATAGACACACAGAGGGAGGCAACCTGAGAGGGACAAACACACTGAGAAACACTTTCATCCAGGAAGAGACAATCACTCCTGAGAGCAGGAAACACAGAAACACTGAGAACCATACTCACTCACCTGAGACAGACACACACACTGAAAGATATATGCACATCCAGAGTGAGACACACACACACATACACACTCGAGGAACAAGACACCCTCACAATGAGACACACTGAAAGAGGCACACACTGAGAGAGAGAAAAACACTGAGTGACACACATATGAGACACACACAGAGAGACACAGAGACAGGCAAGCTGAGAGGGGCACACACACTGAGAAACATCTTCATTCAGTAAGAGACACTCAATCCAGAGAGCAAGACACACACACTGAGAATCAGAGACATTCACACTGAGAGAGACACACATATTGAGAGAGACACACACACTGAGAAAGAGCCAAAACACACTGAGAGACACACACAGAGACACACAGAGACAGGCAAACTGAGAGATATACTCACACTGAGAGACATACAGCTACAGACAGAGAAACACACACACACACACTAAGAATCAGACACGCTTACAATGAGAGAGACACACACTGAGAGACAGTGAAAAACACACTGAGAGACACACATAATGAAAAACACACAGAGACATACAGAGACAGGCACACTGACAGGGACACACACACACTGAGAGTCACTCTCATCGAGGAAGAGACACACACTCCTGATAGGAAGACAAACACAAAGACTGAGAAACACACACAATCCTCCTGAGAGACACACACACAGTGAGAGAGAAACACATACTGAAAGAGATTCAGTTCCAGAGCGAGACACACACACACACTTGAAGAACAAGACACCCTCACAATGAGACACACTGAGAGAGACACACACTGAGAGAAATAGAAAAACACACTGAGAGACACACATACTGATAGACACACACAGAGACATACAGAGAGAGGCAAACTGACAGGGAAAAACACACTGAGAGACACCCTCATCCAGGAAGACACACACTCCTCAAAGCAAGACACACACACACACAATGAAAATCAGACACACTCACACTGAGAGAGAAACACACACTAAGAGAGACACACACTGAGAAAGAGAAAAACACAATGAGAGACACACATACTGAGAGACACACACAGAGACAGGCAAAATGAGAGGGACACACACACTGAGAAAAACCTTCATGCAGGAAGAGACACACACTCCTGTGAGCAAGACACAAACACTCATTGAGAATCAAACACACTCACACTGAGAGAGACACACATATTGAGAGAGACACAAACACTAAAAGAGAGTCAAAACACCATGAGAGATACACACAAAGACACGCAGAGGAATGCAAACTGAGACGGACACACACACTGAGAGACATACACATTCAGAGGGAGAAACACAAAAACACACACTAAGAACCAGGCACATACACAATGAGAGAGACACACTGAGAGACACACACTGAGAAAGAGTGATAAACACACTGAGAGACACAAATAATGAGAGACACACACAGACACACACAGAGACAGGCAAACAGACAGGGACACACACACTGAGAGACATACACATACAGTGGGAGCCACATACACACACACATTAAGAACCAGGCACACTCACAATGAGTGAGACACACACTGAGAGAGAAAAACACACTGAGAGACACACACAGAGACAGGAAAACTGACACAGCCACACACACTGATAGACACCTTCATCCAGGAAGAGACACACACTCCTGAGAGAAAGACACACATGAACACAGAACAAGACACACTCACACTGAGAGAGACACACACACTGAGAGAGACACACACACTGAAAGATATACACATCCAGAGCGAGACACACACACACACTCGAAGAACCAGACACCTGCACAATGAGACACACTGAGAGAGACACACACTGTAAGAGAAAAACACTGAGAGACACACACAGACACATGCAGGGACATGCAAACTGAGAGGGACACACAGACTGAGAGACATACACATTCAGAGGGAGAAACACACACACATACACTAAGAACCAGGCACGTTTACAATGAGAGAGACACACTGAGAGAAACACACACTGAGAGAGAGTAAAAAACACAGTGAGAGACACACATGATGAGAGGCTTACACAGAGACACACAGAGACAGGCAAACTGAGAGGGACACACATACTGAGAGACATAATATACAGTGGGAGACACACACTCACACACTAAGATCCAGGCACACTCACAATAAGAGAGACACCCTGATAGAGACACACACTGAGAGACAGAGAAACACACACTGAGAGACACAAATAATGAGAGACACACACAGAGACAGGCAAACTCAGACGAACACACACACTGAGAGACATACACATACAGTGGGAGACACACACTCACACACTAAGAACCAGGCACACTCACAATGAGAGACACACTGACCAAGACACACACAGAGACAGGAAAACTGACACAGACACACACACTGACAGACACCCTCATCCAGGAAGAAACACATACTCCGGAGAGTAAGAAACACACGAACACTGAAAGCCAGACACACTCAACCTGAGAGAGAAACACACACTGAGAGAGAAACACACACTGAAAGATATACACTTCCAGAGCAAGACACACACACACACTCGAAGAACCAGACACCCACACAATGAGACACACTGAGAGAGACACACTCTGTGAGAAAGAGAAAAACACAGAGAGACACACATACTGAAAGACACACACAGAGACACACAGAGACAGGAAAACTGAGAGAGAAACACACACAGACTGAGAGAGAGTCAAAACACACTGAAGACACACACAGAGACAAACACTCCTGAGAGCAAGACACACAGACACAGAGAGAATCAGAAACACTCACATTGAGAGAGACACACTTATTGAGAGAGACACACACACTGAGAGAGAGTCAAAACACACTGAAGACACACACAGAGGCATGTAAACTGAGAGGGACACACACACTGAGAGACATCCACATTCACAGGGAGAAACACACACACTGCCTTGGACACACAGACTGAGAGACATACACATACAGTGGGAGAAACACACACACACACTAAGAACCGGGCACACTCACAAAGAGAGAAACACACTGACAGAGACAGACACTGAGAGAGAGAGAAAAACACAATGAGAAAGACACAATGAGAGAGACACACACTGAGAGAGAAAAACACACTGGGAGACACACATACTGAGAGACAAACACAGAGACATACAAAGAAGGGAAACTGACAGGGACACACACACTGACCGACATCTTCATTCAGGAACAGACACACACTCCTGAGAGCAAGACAGACAGACACAGAATCAGACACACTCACATTGAGAGAGACACACACACTGAAAGAGAGTCAAAACACACTGAAGACACATACAGAGACATGCAGAGACATGCAAACTGAGAGGGATGCACACACTGAGAGACATCCACATTCACAGGGAGAAACACACACACACTAAGACCAGGCACGTTCACAATGAGAAAGACACACTGAGAGAGCCACACACTGAGAGAGAGTGAAAACCACACTGAGAGACACACATACTGAGAGACACACACAGAGACATACAGAGACAGGCAAACTGACAGGGACACACAGACTGAGAGACATGCTCCTCCAGGAAGAGACACACACTCCTGAGAGCAAGATACACAAAAACTGAGAATCAGACACACTCACATAGAGAGACACACACACTGAGAGAGACACACACTCAGAGAGAGAGAAAAACACACTGAGAGACACATATACTGAGAGAAACACTCAGAGACATACAGAGACAGGCAAACTGACAGGGACACACACACTGAGACTCATCCACATCCAGGAAGAGACACAGAGTCCTGAGAACAAGACACATACACAGTGATAATCAGACACACTCGCTCTGAGAGAGACACACACACACAGAGAGACACACACTGAGAGAGACACACACACTGAGAGAGAGACAAAATAAACTGAGAGACACACAGAGACATGCAAACTGAGAGGGACACACTCACTGAGAGACATACACATACAGAGGGAGACACACACACACACACTAAGAACCGGCACGCTCACAATGACAGAGATTCACTGACAGATACACACCCTGAGAGAGGATGAAAAAAACACTGAGAGCACACATTCTAAGAGACACTGGCAGAGACACACAAACATGCAAATTTAAAGGGACACACACACTGAGAGACATACACATACAGTGAGAGAAACACATTAAAAAATCAGGCACACTCACAATGAGAGAAAAACACTGACAGAAAAACACATGAGAGAGAGAGAAAAACATAATGAGAGAGACACACTGAGAGAGACACAAACTGAGAGAGAGTGAAAAACACCCTGAGAGACACACACAGAGACATACAGAGATAGGCAAACTGACAGGGACACACACACTGAGAGACACCCTCATCCAGGAAGAGACACACATTCCTGAGAGCAAGACACACACACACACACACACACAATGAGAATCAGAGACACTCACACTGACAGAGACACACAAACTGAGAGAGACACACACTGAGACAGACATTAAAAACACACTGAGAGACAGACATACTGAGAGATACAAACAGAGACAGGCAAACTGAGAAGGACACACACACAGAGTAACACACTCATGCAGGAAGAGACACAAACTCCTGTGAGCAAGACACACACACACAATGAGAATCAGACACACTGACACTGAGAGACACACACAGGTTGAGAGAGACACACACACTGAAAGACAGTCAAAACACACTGAGAGACACACAGAGACAGGCAGAGACATGCAAAGTGACAGGGAAAAACACACTGAGACACATACACATTTAGAGGGAGAAACACACACACACAGTAAGAACAAGTACATTCATAATGAGAAAGACACACAGAGAGAGACAGACAATGAGAGAGTGTGAAAAACACACTGAGAGATACACATGATGAGAGAAACACACAGAGACACCCAGAGACAGGTAAACTGACTGGGACACACAGACTGAGAGACATACACACTAAGAATCAGGCACACTCACAATTAGAGAAACACACTGACACAGACACCCAGTGAGAGAGAGAGAAAATCACAAAGAGACAGACACAATGAGAGAGAGACAAAAACACACTGAGAGACACACATACTGAAAGAAACACAGAGAGACATACAGAGATAGGCAAAATGACAGGGAAACACACACTGAGAGACATCTTCCTCCAGGAGGAGACACACACTCGAGACAGCAAGATACACAGACACAGAATGATACACTCTCACATCAAGAGAAACACACACACTGAGAGAGACACACACTGACAGAGAGAGAGAGAAAAACACACTGAGAGACACATAAAGAGACACACAGAGACAGACAAACTGAGAGGAAGACACACACACAGAAACACCCTCATCTAGGAAGACACACATTCCTGAGAGCAAGACACACACACACACACAAACAATGAGAAGAAGACACACTCACACAGAGAGACACACACAGTGAGAAAGACACATACTGAGAGACTGAAAAACACACTGAGAGACACACATGATGAGAGTCACACACAGAGACACACAGAGACAGGAAAACTGGCAGGGACACCCACACTGACAGACACCCTCATCCAGCAAGAGACACACTCCAGAGAGCAAGACACACAGACATTGAATCATACACATGCACACTGAGAGAGACATGCACAGCCTGAGAGAGACACACACTGTCTGAGAAAGAGAGAAAAACACACTAAGAGAGACACAAACTAAGAGACACACACAGAGACAGACAAACTCAGAGGAACACACACACAGAGAAAAACCCTAATCCAGGAAGACACACACACTACTGAGAGGAAGACACACACACACACACACACACACCATGATAGACACAGAAACACTGAGAGAAACACACACTGAGAGAGAGACAAAAACACACTGAGAGACACACAGAGAGACAGAAACTGAGAGGAAGACACACACACAGAAACACCCTCATCCAGGAAGACACACACTCCTGAGACCAAGACACACACACACACACACAAAATGAGAATCAGACACACTCACACTGAGAGAGACACACACTGAGAGAGAGGAAAAAACACACTGAGAGACACACATACTGAGAGACACACACAGAGACAGAGAAATTGAGAGGAAGACACACACACAGAAACACCCTCATCCAGGAAGACACACACTCCTGAGAGAAAGACACACACACACACAAACAATGACAATCAGACACACTCACACAGAGAGACACACACACTGAAAGAGACACACACTGAGAGAGACACACACTGAGAGAAACTGAAAAACACTGAGAGACACAAATGATGAGAGACACACACAGAGACAGGCACACTTACTGGGACACACAGACTGTGAGACATACACATAGAGTGGAAGAAACACACACACACACACTAAGGACCAGGTACACTCACAATGAGACAAACACACTGACAGAGACACACACTGAGAGAGAGAGAAAAACACAATGAGAGAGACACACTGAGAGACACACATACTGAATGACACACAGAGAGACATACACTGAGAGACACACATACTGAATGACACACAGAGAGACATACAGAGATGGGCAAACTGACAGGGACACACACACTGACAGACAGCCTCATCCAGCAAGAGACACACTCCAAAGAGCAAGACTCACAGACACAGAATGATACACACTCACATTGAGAGAAACACACACACCGAGAGAGACACACACTGACAGACAGAGAGAGAAAAACACACTGAGAGAACCACATACAGAGAGACACATATAGAGACACACAGAGACAGACAAACTGAGGAACACAGACACAAAGAAACATTCTCATTCAGGTAGAGACACACACTCCTTACAGCAACACACACACACACACACCATCAGAAACAGACACACATACACTGAGAGAGACACACACAATGAGAGAGACACACACTGACACTGAGAGAGAGGAAAACACACTGAGAGAGACACATACTGTGTGACACACACAGGGACACACAGAGACAGCAAACTGACAGGAAGACACACAAACAGAAACACCCTCATCCAGGAAGAGACACACAATCCTGAGAGCAAGACACACACACACAATGAGAATTAGACACACTCACACTGAGAGACACACACACATGGAGAGAGACACACACACTGAAAGAGAGTCAAAGCACACTGAGAGACACACACAGAGAAACGCAGAGGTATGCAAAGTGAGAGGGAAACACACACTGATAGACATACACATCCAGAGGGAGAAACGCACACACACACGAAGAACAAGCAAGTTCACAATGAGAGAGACACACTGAGAGAGACATAAAATGAGAGAGAGTGAAAAACGCACTGAGAGATACACATACTGAGAGACACACAGAGAGACATACAGAGACAGAGAAACTGAGCAGAAGACACACACACAGAAACACCCTCATTCAGGAAGACTCACACTCCTGAGAGCAAGACACACACACACACACACACACACAAAATGAGAATCAGACACACTCACACTGAGAGAGACACACACTGAGAGAGAGAAAAAAAAACACACTGAGAGACACACATACTGAGAGACACACACAGAGACAGAGAAATTGAGAGGAAGACACACACACAGAAACACCCTCATCCAGGAAGACACACACTCCTGAGAGAAAGACACACACACACACAAACAATGAGAATCAGACACACTCACACAGAGAGACACACACACTGAAAGAGACACACACTGAGAGAGACACACACTGAGAGACTGAAAAACCCACTGAGAGACACACATGATGAGAGTAACACACAGAGACACAAAGAGACAGGCAAACTGACTGGGACACACAGACTGTGAGACATACACATAGAGTGGAAGAAACACACATAACACTAAGGACCAGGCACACTCACAATGAGACAAACACACTGAAAGAGACACACACTGAGAGAGACTGAAAAACACTGAGAGAAACACATTATGAGAGACACACACAGAGACAGGCACACTGACTGGGACACACAGACTGAGAGACATACACATACAGTGGAAGAAACACACACACACACACTAAGGACCAGGCACACTCACAATGAGACAAACGCACTGACAGAGACACACACTGAGAGAGAGAGAAAAACACAATGAGAGAGACACACTGAGAGACACACATACTGAATGACACACACAGAGACATACAGAGATGGGCAAACTGACAGGGACACACACACTGACAGACAGCCTCATCCAGCAAGAGACACACTCCAGACAGCAAGACTCACAGACACTGAATCATACACACTCACATGGAGAGAGACACACACTGTCTGAGAGAGAGAGAAAAACACACTAAGAGAGACACATATTGAGAGCCACACACAGACACACACAGAGACAGACAAACTGAGAGGAACACACACACACAGAAAAACCCTAACACAGGAAGACGCACACTCCTGAGAGCAAGACACACACACACGCACCATGGGAATCAGACACAGAAACACTGAGAGAGACACACACAATGAGAGAGACACACACTGACACTGAGAAAGAGAGAAAAACACACTGAGAGAGACACATACTTTCTGACACACACAGAGACACACAGAGACAGGAAAACCGAAAGGAACACACACACACAGAAACACCCTCATCCAGGAAGACACACAAACTCCTGGGAGCAACACGCACACGCACACACAATGAGAATCAGACACACTCACATTGAGAGACACACACACAATGAGAGAGACACACACTGACACTGAGAGTGAAAAACACACTGAGAAACACACATACTCAGGGACAGACACAGAGACAGGCAAAATGAGAAGGACACACACAGAGTAACACCCTCATGCAGGAAGAGACACACACTCCTGTGAGCAAGACACACACACACATTCAGAATCAGACACATTCACACTGAGAGACATCCACA
>VHQK01013666.1:48649-66081 GCA_006942125.1 Hippotragus niger niger | reverse complement strand
GAATCAGACACACTCACAGTGAGAGAGACACACACTGAGAGAGAAAAAAACACACTGAGAGACACAAATACTGAGAGACACACACAGAGACAGAGAAACTGAGAGGAACACACACACACAGAAACACCCTCATCCAGGAAGACACACAAACTCCTGGGAGCAACACACACACGCACACACAATGAGAATCAGACACACTCACATTGAGAGACACACACACAATGAGAGAGACACACACTGACACTGAGAGTGAAAAACACACTGAGAAACACACATACTCAGGGACAGACACAGAGACAGGCAAAATGAGAAGGACACACACAGAGTAACACCCTCATGCAGGAAGAGACACACACTCCTGTGAGCAAGACACACACACACATTCAGAATCAGACACATTCACACTGAGAGACATCCACACATTGAGAGACACACACACACTGAAAGAGAGTCAAAATACACTGAGAGACACACACAGAGATATGCAGAGACATGCAACGTGAGAGGGACACACACTCAGATACATACACATTCAGAGGCAGAAACACACACACACACACTAACATCAAGCACCTTCACAATGAGAGAGACACACACTGAGAGAGAGAGAAAACACACTGAGAGACACACATACTGAGAGACATGCACAGAGACATACAGATATAGGCAAACTGACAGGGACACACACCCTGAGAGACATGCTCCTCCAGGATGAGACACACACTCTGGAGAGCAAGACACACAGACACAGAATCATACACACTCACATTGAGAAAGACACACACACTGAGAGAGACAAACCGTGACCGAGACAGAGAGAAAAGCACACTGAGAGAGACACGTACTGAGAGACACACACAGAGACAGACAGAGACAGACAAATAGAGACACACACACACACAGAAACAACCTCACCCAGGAAGAGACACACACCTGAGAGCAAGACACACACACACACAATGAGAATCAGACACACTCACACTGAGAGAGACACACACTGAGAGAGAGGAAAAAGACACACTGATAGACACACATAATGAGAGACACACATAGAGACACACAGCGACAGGCAAACTGACTGGGACACACAGACTGAGAGCCATACACATAGAGTGGAAGAAACACACACACACACTAAGAACCAGGCACACTCACAATGAGAGAAACACACTGATAGACACACAGTGAGAGAGAGAGAAAGACACACTGAGAGACACACACACCGAGAGACACACACAGCGACAGAGAAATTGAGAGGAAGACACACACACAGAAACCCCCTCATCCAGGAATACACACTCTCCTGAGAAAAAGACACACACACACACACAAAGAATGAGAATCAGACACACTCACACAGTGAGACACACACACTGAGAGAGACACACACCGAGAGACTGAAAAACACACTGAGAGACACACATGATGAGAGTCACACACAGAGACACAAAGAGACAGGCAAACTGACTGGGACACAGAGACTGTGAGACATACACACAGAGTGGAAGAAACACACACACACACTAAGGACCAGGCACACTCTCAATGAGACAAACACACTGAAAGAGACACACACTGAGAGAGACTGGAAAACACTGAGAGACACACATTATGAGAGACACACACAGAGACAGGCAAACTGACTGGGACACAGAGACTGTGAGACATACACATACAGTGGAAGAAACACACACACACACACTAAGGACCAGGCACACTCACATTGTCACAAACACACTGACAGAGACACACACACAGAGGGGGAGAAAAACACAATGAGAGAGACACACTGAGAGACGCACATACTGAGTGACACACACAGAGACATACAGAGATGGGCAAACTGGCAGGGACACACACACTGACAGACACCCTCATCCAGCAAGAGACACACTCCAGAGAGCAAGACACACAGACACTGAATCATACACACTCACATTGACAGAGACACACACACTGAGAGAGACACACACTGTCTGAGAGAGAGAGAAATACACACTAAGAGAGACATATACTGAGAGACACACACAGACACACACAGACACAGACGAACTCAGAGGAACACACACACACAGAAAAACCCTAATCCAGGAAGACACACACACTACTGAGAGCAAGATACACACACACACACCATGGGAAACAGACTCAGAAACACTGAGAGACACACACACTGAGAGAGCGACAAAAACACACTGAGAGACACACATACTGAGAGACATACACAAAGACACACAGAGACAGACAAAAGGAGAGGAAGAACACACAAAGAAACACCCTTATCCAGGAAGACACACACTCCTGAGAGCAAGACACACACACACAGACAATGAGAATCAGACACACTCACACTGAGAGAGACACACACTGAGAGAGAAAAAAACACACTGAGAGACACACATACTGAGAGACACACAGAGAGACAGAGAAACTGAGAGGAAGACACACACACAGAAACACCATCATCCAGGAAGACACACACTCCTGAGAGCAAGACACACACACACAAAATGAGAATCAGACACACTCACACTGAGAGAGACACACACTGAGAGAGAAAAAAACACACTGAGAGACACACATAATGAGAGACACACAGAGAGACAGAGAAACTGAGAGGAAGACACACACACAGAAACACCCTTATCCAGGAAGACACATACTCCTGAGAGCAAGACACACACACACACACACACACACACACACACCATGGTAAACAGACACAGAAACACTGAGAGAGACACACACTGAGAGAGAGACAAAAACACAGTGAGAGACACACATACTGAGAGATGCACACAGAGACGCACAGACAGACAAACTGAGAGGAAGACACACACACAGAAACAACCTCATCCAGGAAGACACACACTCCTGAGAGCAAGACACACACACACAAACAGTGAGAATCAGACACACTCACACAGAGAGACACACACGGTGAGAGAGAAACACACTGAGAGAGACTGTAAAACACTGAGAGACACACATGAAGAGAGTCACACACAGAGACACACAGAGACAGGTAAACTGACTGGGACACACATACTGAGACACATACACATAGAGTGGAAAAAACACACATACACACTAAGGACCAGGCACAGTCACAATGAGACAAACACACTGACAGAGACACACACAGAGAGAGGGAGAAAAACACAATGGGAGAGACACACTGAGAGACACACATACTGAATGACACACAGAGAGACATACAGAGATGGGCAAACTGACAGGGACACACACACTGACAGGCACCCTCATCCAGGAAGAGTCACACACTCCAGAGAGCAAGAAACACAGACACAGAATCATACACACTCACATTGAGAAAGACACACACACTGAGAGAGACAAACTGTGACTGAGACAGAGAAAAAAACACACTGACAGAGACACATACTGAGAGACACACACAAGATAGACAGAGACAGACAAACAGAGCAACACACACACACAGAAACAACCTCACCCAGGAAGAGACACACACTCCTGAGAGCAAGACACACACACACACACACAATGAGAATCAGACACACTCACACTGAGAGAGACACACACACTGAGAGAGACACACACCCTGAGAGAGACACATACTGACTGGCAGACAGAGCAAAACACACTGAGAGACACATACCGAGAGACACACACAGAGACCCACAGCGACAGACAAACTGAGAGGAAGGCACACACACAGAAACACTCTCATCCAGGAAGACACACACTCCTGAGAGCAAGACACACACACACACACAAACAATGAGAATCAGACACACTCACACAGAGAGACACACACTGTGAGAGAGACACACACTGAGAGAGACTGAAAAACACACTGAGAGACACACATGATGAGAGAGACACACAGAGACAAGCAAACTGACTGGGACGCACAGACTGTGAGACATAAACATAGACTGGAAGAAACACACACGCACCCTAAGGACTAGGCACACTCACAATGAGACAAACACACTGACAGAGACACACACTGAGAGAGAGACAAAAACACAATGAGAGAGACACACTGAGAGAGACACACACTGAGAGAGAGAGAAAGACACACTGAGAGACACACATACTGAATGACACACACAGAGACATACAGAGATGGGCAAACTGACAGGGACACGCACACTGACAGACACCCTCATCCAGTAAGAGACACACTCCAGACAGCAAGACACACAGACACTAAATCATACACACTCACATTGAGAGAGACACACACACTGAGAGAGACACACACTGCCTGAGAGAGAGAGAAAAACACACTAAGAGAGACACATACTGAGAGACACACACAGACACACACACAGACAGGCAATCTGAGAGCAACACACACACACAGAAACACCCTAATCCAGGAAGACACACACACTATAGACCACCCCTTGTAGGTTTCCTTCTTTTTGCATTTCAGAAAGAAAGCAGCAGTGCAATGAACCAGAGACAAACAGACTTAGTTACCAGGCTACCTGATACCAGCTCTGCTTTTTGTGGAGTTTTATTGCTGTTGTTATTTCATAATTCTGTTTATTTATTTATTGTCTATTTTTGGCTGTACTGGGTCTTTGTTGCTGCACAGACTTTCCTCTAGTTGAGGAGACTGTCGGCTTCTCCTTTTTGCAGTGTGAGGGATTCTCATTCAACTATTGAGCTTGTGGTCGAAGCCTCGGAGCCACAACTGCTGAGCCCATGTGCTGCAACTATAGAAGCCCACACACCCTGGAGCTTGTGCTCCACAAAGAGAGAAGACACCACCACAAGAAGCCCTCACACCACAAGGAAGAATAGCACCCCCCCCCTCTGAAAATAGAGAAAACCCGGGCACAGCAACAAAGACAGTGCAGCCAAAAATAGATAAATGAAATAAACAAGATAAATCAACACTTTAAAAAAATGAAAGTAAAATAAATACTCAACAATGACCTACTGTATAGCACAGGCAACTACACGGAACACTTTGTAATAACCTATAAGGGGAAAAATGTCAGGGTAGAAGGCCATGCATTCATCTTGTCCTGCAAGAACTCCAAAATTGCAACTCGCTGCTAAACAACCATCAACAGGATAATGTTAGATCCCACCAAAAAAGATACCCCACATGCAAGGGCAAAGGAGAAGCCCCAGCATGATGGTAGGAGGGGCAAAATCGCATTTGTAATCAAACCTCATGCCCGCCAGAGACACCTGGAAGACTCAAGCAAAACCTTGTGTGCATCAGGACCCAGAGGCCCCACACAGACTGACCAGACCTGCCTTTGAATGTTTGAGTGTCTTATGAGGAAGCATGGGTCTGCAGTGGCCTGTTGCACAGAAAGGGGCTCTGGCTGCAGCAGACCTGGGGCACTTAGCATGTAGCATAAGCTCTCTTGGAGGATGTTGCCATTAGCTCCACCACAGAGCCGCCGAGCAGACGACCCACAAACTGCAGAACAATTATACCAAAGAAATTCTCGCACTGTTAAGAAAGTTCTAGGACCTATAAAAGATTTCCCAACCTGGGGATCTAGCAAAGGGACTGAGAACCTCCAGGGAATTAGACTTTGGAAGCCAGAGGGATTAGATTACAGAACTTGCACAGGACTGGGGAAACAGACTCTTGGAGGGCACAAACAAAACCTTGTGTGCAGCAGGAGCCAGGAGGAAGGAGGAGTGTCCCCACATGAGACTCAGAATTCCCTGTGAGAATCCAGGAGTCTCTGGTGGAAGCGTGGGTCAACACTTTGGCCTCAGGCCAAACAATAGGGAGGGAACACAGCCTCCCCCATCTACAGAAAATTGGATTAAAGATTACTGAGGATGGCCCCACCAATCAGATCAAGGCTCAGTTTCCCCCACAGTCATTGTCTCCCATCAGGAAGCTTCCATAACACTCCTATCCTTATTCATAAGAGGGCAGACAAAATGAAAATCACAATCATAGAAAACTAACCAAACTGATCCCATGGACTACAGCCTTATCTAATTCAATGAAACTATGAGCCATGCTGTGTATGGCCACCCAAGATGAACGGGTCATGGTGGAGTGTTCTGACAAAACGTGGTCCACTGGAGAAGGGAATGGAAACCACTTCAGTATTCTTGCCTTGAGAACCCCATTAATGGTATGAAAAGGCAAAAAGATGTGACACTGAGAGATGAACTCCCCAGGTCGGTAGGTGCCCAATATGCTACTGGAGAAGAGTGGAAAAATAACTCCGGAAAGAATGAAGAGACAGAGCAAAAGTGAAAACAATGCCCAGTTATGGACGTGACTGGTGATGAAAGTAAAGTCTGATGCCAGAAAGAACAATATTCCATAGCAACCTATAATGTTAGTTCTATGATCATAGTAAATTGGATGTGGTCAAAGGAAATGGCAAGAGTGAACATTGACATTTTAGGAATCAGTGAACTAAAATGGACTGGAATGGGTGAATTTAACTCAGATGATCATTGCATCTACTACTGTGAGCAAGAATCCCTTAGAAGACATGCAGTAGCCCTCAAAGTCAACAAGAGTAAAAAATGAAGTACTTGCGTGCAATCTCAAGAAAGACAGAATGATTTCTGTTCGTCTCCAAGGCAAACCATTCAACATCACAGTAATCCAAGTCTATGCCCCAACCACTAATTCCAAAGAAGCTGAAGTTGAATGGTTCTATAAGGACCTACAAGACATTCTAAAACTAATACCAAAAAAATGTGCTTTTCATTATAGGGGACTGCAAAGCAAAAGTAGGAAGTCAATCAGACTATACTACAAAGCTACAGTCATCAAGATAGTGTGGCATTGGCACAAGGACAGAAATATAGATCAACAGAACAAAATAGAGAGCCCAGAGAAGAATCCCTGCACCTATGGACACCTTATCTGTGACAAAGGAGGCAAAAATATACAGTGGAAAAAAGACAATCTCTTTAACAAGTGGTGCTGAGAAAACTGGCCAACTGCCTGTAAAAGAATGAAACCAGAACACTTTCTAAGACCACACACAAAAGTAAACTCAAAATGGAAGTGGGAGAGGGGTTCAGGATTGGGAACTCATGTCCACCCGTGGCTGATTCATGTCAATGTATGGGAAAACCAATACAGTATTGTAAAGCAAAATAAAGTAAAAATAAAAATTAAAAAAAAGAATTAAAGACTTATAATATCTTCTAAAAAAATAAATAAATAAAATCTACATGTAAGACCAGAAACTGTAAAACTCCCAGAAGAAAACATAGGCAGAATACTCTCCGACATAAATCACAGCAAGATCCTCTATGGCCCACCTCCCAGAGTAATGGATATAAAAGGAAAAATAAACAAACAGGACCTAATTAAATGTAAAAGTGTTTGCACAACGAAGGAAACTATAAGCAAGGTGAAAAGACAGCCTTCATAATGGGAGAAAATAATAGCAACCAAAACAACTGACAAAGAATCAATCTCCAAAATATACAAGCAGCTCATGCAGCTCAATACCAGAAAAATAAATGACCCAATCAAAAAATGGGCCAAAGAACTGAACAGACATTTCTCCAAAGAAGACATACAGATGGCTAACAAACACATGAAAAGATGCTCAACATCACTCACTATCAGAGACATGCAAATCAAAACTACATTGAGGGACCATCTCACCCCAGTCAGAATGGCTCCCATCTGAAAGTCTACAAACAATAAATGCTGGACATGGTATGGAGAAAAGGGAACCTTCTTACACTGTTGCTGGGAATGCAAACTAGTATAGCCATTATGGAGAATAGCATAGACATTTCTTAAAAAAACTGGAAATAGAACTGCCATCGAACCAAGCAATCCAACTGCTGGGCAAACACACCAAGGAAACAAGAATTGAAAGAGATGCCCATACCACAGTGTTCATTGCAGCAATCCTTACAATAGCTAGGGCATGAAAGCAACCTAGATGTCCATGGACAGATGAATGGTTATGAAAGTTGTAGTACATATACACAATGGAATATCACTCAGCTATTTAAAAGAACACATTTGAGCCAGTTCGAATGAGGTGGAAGAAACTGGAGCCTGTTATTCAGAGTGAAGTAAGTCAGAAAGTAAAACACCAATACAGTATACTGACACATATATATGGAATTTAGAAAGATGGTAACACTGACCCTAAACACAACAGCAAAAGAGACACAGATGTAAAGAACAGACTTTTGGACTCTTTGGGAGCAGGGGAGGGTGGGATGCTAGGACAGAATAGCACTGAAACATGTATATTATCATATGTGAAACAGACGACCAGTCCAAGTTCGATGCATGAAACAGGGCACTCAAAGCTGGTGTACTGGGACAACCCAGAGGGATGGGATGGGAAGGGAAGTGGTAGGGTGGTTTGGGACAGGGGGACACATGTACACCCATGGCTGACTCATGTCACTGTATGGGGAAAACCACCACAATATTGTAAAGTCATCATCCTGTAATTAAAATAAATAAATTATTTTTTTTAAGTAGGAAGTCAAGAGATACCTGGAGTAACAGGCATGTTTCACCTTGGAGTACAAAATTAAGCAGCTGCTGCTGCTGCTGCTAAGTCGCTTCAGTTGTGTCCGACCCTGTGCGACCCCATAGACGGCAGCCCACCAGGCTCCTCTGTCCCTGGGATTCTCTAGGCAAGAATACTGGAGTGGGTTGCCATTTCCTTCTTCAGTGCATGAAAGTGAAAAGTGAAAGTGAAGTCGCTCAATCTTGCCCGACTCTTAGCAACCCCATGGTTGGAGCCTACCAAACGCCTCTGTCCATGGGATTTTCCATGCAAGAGTACTAGAGTGGGGTGCCATTGCCTTCCTCGAAAATTAAGCAGAGCAAAGGTTAAAAGAGTTGTGCAGAGAAAATGCACTGGTCATAGCCAACTCCATCTTCCAACAACACAAGAGAAGACCCTACACGTGGACATCACAAGATGGTCAATATCAAAATCAGACTGATTATGTTCTTTGCAGCCAAAGATGGAGAAGCTCTGTAGAGTCAGCAAAAACAAGACTGGGAGCTGACTGTGGCTCATATCATGACATCCTTATTGCAAAATTCAGACTTCAATTGATGAAAGCAGGGAAAACCCCTAGGCCATTCAGGTATGACCTAAATCAAATCCCTTATGATTATACAGTGGAAGGGTCAAATATATTCAAGGGATTAGATCTGGTCAACAGAATGTCTGAAGAACTATGGATGGAGGTTCCTAACATTGTACAGGAAGCCATGGTCAAAATCATCCACCAAAATGAAATGCAGAAAGGCAAAGGTGTTGTCTGAGGAGG
Source organism: Hippotragus niger niger (assembly GCA_006942125.1). Lineage (NCBI taxonomy): Eukaryota > Metazoa > Chordata > Mammalia > Artiodactyla > Bovidae > Hippotragus > Hippotragus niger. The sequence goes on along the minus strand of VHQK01013666.1, from coordinate 56,814 downwards.
CTTCACAAATAGCTGAGAAAAGAAGACAAGCTAAAGGCAAAAGAGAAAAGGAAAAAGATACACCCATCTGAATGTAGAGTGCCATACAACAGCAAGGAGATATAAGAAAGACCTCTTAGGTGAACAATGTAAAAAGATAGAGGAAAACAACAGAATGGGAAAGAATAGAGGTCTGTTCTAGAAAATTAGAGATACCAAGGGAACATTTCATGCAAAGATGGGCACAGTAAAGGAAATAAATGCTATGGGCCATTTCTGAAGCAGTAGATTCTAAGAAGAAGTGGCAAGAATACACAGAAGAACTATACAAAAGAGATCTTAATGACCCAGACAACCACGATGGTGTTATTAGTCATCTAGAGCCAGACATTCAGGAAAGCAATGTCAAATGGTCCTTAGGAAGCATCACTACGAACAAAGCTAGTGGAGGTGATGGAATTCCAACTGAGCTATTTCAAGTCCTAAAAATAAGTGCTGCCCTCAATATGCCAGCAAATTTGGAAACCTCGGCAGTGGCCACAGGACTGGAAAAGGTCAGTTTTCATTCCATTCCCAAAGAAAGGAACTGCCAAAGAATGTTCAAACTATTGCACAATTGTCCTCATCTAACATGTTAGCAAACAAATGCTCAAAATTCTCCAAGTGAGGTTTCAACATACATGAACCAAGAACTTCTAGATGTTCAAGCTGGATTTAGAAAAGGGAGAGAACCTTAGATCAAATTGCCAACATCCACTGGATCATACAAAAAGTAAGAGAGTCCAGAAAAACATCTACTTCTGATTTATTGACTAGGCCAAAGCCTTTGACTGTGTGGATCACAACAAACTGTTGGAAAATTCCCAAAAGATGGGAATACCAGACCACCTTACCTGCCTCCTGAAAAATCTGTATGAAGGTCAAGAAGCAACAGTTAGAACCAGACATGGAAAAACGGACTGGTTCTAAATTAGGAAAAGCATATGTCAAGGTTGTATATTGTCACCATGCTTAATTAGGTGTGCAGTACATCATGCAAAATGCCAGACTGGATGAAGCACAAGCTGGAATCAAGATTGCCAAGAGAAATATCAATAAACTCAGATATGCAGATGACACCACCCTTATGACAGAAAGTGAAGCAGAACAAAAGAGCCTCTTGATTAAAGTGAAAGAGGAGAGTCAAAAGGCTGACTTAAAACTCAACATTCAGAAAACAAAATTATGGCATTCGTTTCCATCACTTCATGGCAAATAGACTGGGAAACAATGGAAACAGTGAGAGACTTTATTTTCTTGGGCTCCAAAATCCCTGGAAATGTGACTGCAGCCATAACATTCAAAGACACTTGCTCCTTGGAAGAAAAGCTCTAAGCAACCTAGACAGCATATTAAAAAGCAGAGACATTACCTTGCCAACAAAGTTCCATCTAGTCAAAGCTATGATTTTTCCAATAGTCATGTATGGAAGTGAGAGTTGGGACTACAAAGAAAGCTAAGTGCCCAAGAATTGATGCCTTTGAACTGTGGTGTTGGAGAAGACTCTTGAGAGTCCCTTGGACTGCAAGGAGATCCAACTAGTCCATCCTAAAGGAAATCAGTCCTGAAGATTCATTAGAAGGACAGATATTGAAGCTGAAGCTCCAATACTTTGGCCACCTGATGCAAAGAACTGACTCATTGGGAAAGACCCCAATGCTGGGAGAGGTTGAAGGTGGGAGGAGAAGGGGATGACATAAGATGAGATGGTTGGATTGTATCACCATCTCTATGGACATGAGTTGAGCAAGCTCTGGTAGTTAGTGATGGACAGGGAGCCTGGTGTACTGCGGTCCTTGGGATCACAAAAAGTCACACACGACTCAGCGACTGAACTGAACTGATAAGGGAAAAGAATATTAAGAATAGATATCTATATCTACACCAGACTAGCTGGAACATAAATGAAATGAAGTCGCTCAGTCGTGTCCAACTCTTTGAGACCCTGTGGACTGTAGCCCACCAGGCTCCTCTGTCCATGGGATTCTCCAGGCAAGAATACTGGAGTGCATTGCCATGCCCTCCTCTGGGGATCTTCCCCACCCAGGGACTGAACCTGGGTCTTCTGCTGTGGGCAGATTGTTTACTGTCTGAGCCACCATGGAAGCCTCAACATGCCTGTTCCCATAGATTAAAGCTTCCCACCTTTGCACTTTAGAGAGACAGTGCTTCAGAAAGCTGCACGGCATTCTCCATAGTCCCGCAAGTAATACACTTTTCCTTCCCGTGAGCTTTGGCTAGGTTGTATCTTCTGGCTCAACACCACCATGAGATGAATTCACTTTTCTGGTAACATTTCTCCATCCAGACTCCCAACCACCACTTGTTGCTAATTCTACAGTCAGTACTCTTGCTTCCAATACATGGAAATCACCTTTTTTTTTCCTGTGAGAAATCTAGCTAAGGGCCAGAAACAGTGTCCCTATTTTATCTTGAGAGGCCAGTAGGTATCAAGCAAACTCATCTCTGTGGATCCATCGTCCTCCACTTCAATGCCTCGTTTTACAGAAAACGCTTGCAAGGCTTTGAGTTTTTATTTATATCTGATTTTTGAAGGCTTTTGATATTTACATTAAATATACAGACTACTCATAAGTGCCACTTCTACTTTGAGATTAAAATTCCTCCAAGTTTTTTTCTTTCTTATTCCATGTGTTGCATTTAAATGTTTGACCATATGTTGTTTATCTTGTGTCTCATCAGAATTTAGTTAATTACACAGTTTTCCCCTGAATAATGCAGTACTCACCACATAGAGTTCTTCCCCAAACTAGATTTGACCAGGTATGGCACAGGTAGGCCTAGGAGAAAATCCGGGAGAACGACTACAGTCTGGTGGAGTCGTGATTCCAGCTGAGGGCACTGGAAGGAAACATCCAGCCTGAGGACAATGCGCCCACTTGAGAATCCAGGCGTAAAACGCCACGCCTGAAAACAAGTGCACCTGCGCACTGGAGGCTTCTTTACAGACACGCCCCCGAGCAGCCATTCCCCCAGCTTGTGGGCGAGGCCTCCTTCGCTCTCTGCACCCTCTCGGTGCCTATTGGCTGGACTACCTCGCTTGCAGCCCCGATTGGTTACTTGTGCTTGGAACCGTACAAGACGGCTGCACCCCCTTCACTTTGTTTCAGCGTGGGAGGATTAGCCACTGAGCTGTTATCCCGACACCGGTTGGGGTCAGAAGTGCCGCAGCACAGCAAGGAGACTGAACGGAACGCACCCTGCGCAACCCTCATAAACCCTCAGAGTGACGGCTTCAAATTCCAGGGTGAGAGGCCCCAAATCCCGTCAGCTTTGAGGAACCTGAGGAGAGCTCGCAATTCGTTAGCTTCAGGGACTCCAAGTCCCTTCACGGGCAGAAACACTGAATACCTTAGTGCTGCGACTCTCAAATACCTAGAGTAACCCCAGTTCGGGTCAGCCTGAGGCACCCTCAAAATAGCACCCGCAGAGAGACCAAATTTCCTTAACCTCAGAGACCCTGAATACCTCAGCCTGGGAGCTCTTAAAACTCTGTCCTCAAGACCCCACTGTCCTCCCTGTCAGAGACTTAAAGCCCCTTAATAAGAAACCTCCGATTTCCTCAGCTTCAAAGATCCCAAGTTCTCTCACGCTGCACATTTGACATCAGCTGAAAGATCCCCAGTCCCCTCTGTCTGAGGATCCCAGTTCCTTTAGCCCCTGTGTCCCAGATCTCCTCAAGCTGAACAACTTTTCCCTTAAACGTAGAACCCATGTTGGCCCAGATTTTTCACAGTCCCCAGGGGGAGATCCTCAAAACCCTTCTTGGAGAAATATTCCCTCTCCTGCACTGGAACAGAGCCCTGATTTTAGCCTGACCCCAGGCCAGCAGTTAGGGGCTTCCAGGTCTCCTCAAGATTCCCTCTGCCCCCCCACAGACACATCCTTCCCAGCGCCTTTCCTCAGAGGCGCTGAATTGTAGGGGAACCAAAGAAACCATATCTAGTTCACGTTAGGGTGACCTTTCATAGCTGGTCAGAATCTGTCCACCCCACCAACACCCTCACTCTGACTTTCCCTACACCTTCCCACCCTAGACACTCCACCCAAGGAAGACAGACCAGGTTCTGGATAATGGTCTGGGCTATCTCAGCATCTTCTTCTCCTTCTATAGGCACCTTGGCATTGAGGGAGTCCCATGGCCATGAGCTGAAACAGGTCTCCAGAGGAGAGAACTGAGGGAGATGCTGGGAGAACAGAGTGGAAGCTCACGGTGAGAGGCAGAGGTGGCAAAGCTGGGCTCTAAGCCAGCTCTATAGGAAGGACACAGCCCCAGTCCCTAAAGGACAACAGACTGCTTGACTGGGCAGTTGAGTGAACTTCTCTGTGAATGTACACAGGATGGGAATGCCTGATCCTGAGACGGTGTTGTGGAGCAGGACAAAACAGGACACTAGCATCATCAACTGCTCTGTGTCCAGGGAGAGTTAGGAAAATGTTCAGTGTTTTTTCAGTTAAGTAGGACACAGGCGGGAAGCAAACTCTTTGTCCCTGTCTCACAAAGACCATCCAGTAGCTTCAGGCTAGTCCCTGCACAAAAGGAGAAGGAGAAGTCAGCTCCAAGGTCTGACTTATATTAGTAAGTCCCTGATGAAATCTATTATTTTCCTTAGGCCAAAGGTGCTTTCAAAGACATTTCCATATACTTCCCCAAGGAAGAATGGGCAGAGATGGGAGAATGGGAAAAAATCTGATATGGGAATGTGAAAAGGAACTATGAAGTGCTGCTCGCTATAGGTAACAGGAAGTGCTGGGTGCCTGTGAGCCTGGGAAGCATGAAACAGGTCTTCAGCCTCAGTGTTTCCTTGGTCCTCTCTTAGATGGTTTCATCTGCTCACAGTTCCCTTTTGTGTGGAGACTAACCTGCAGGAAATTTTTATTGTTTTACCAAAGTGGGATTGACCCCGGCAGTGCAGAGCTCACCTCTTGCCTTGTTCTACATGCTCCCAGCCCATCCTACTGATTTCCCTGACTTTGTGACACTTTCCATTGCTTCTGTGCTTTGTGCCTCCTTCTTAGAACATATATTTTGCTTCTTTCCAGGTTTCAGAGCCACTCGACCAGCTTTCATGCATCACCGCAGGCAGGTCATCAAACCCCAGGGAAATGATACTGAGGATTCTGATGAAGAATGGACACCGTGGCAGCAAGGTGAGGGGCCAGGAGGATGTAGAGGTGTCTTCCCAAAACCAGCCTGGGCTAAGGTCTCAACTGCATCTCAGCCATTAGCAAAGAAAACATAATTTTCGGCATTCTGAAGTGGTTGTTGTTATGCACCATGCCCGTATCTCCGAACTGACCGAGAGAACAAGTCCACCACAGTAATGCAAAGGCAAGAAGGGAGTTTATTTCTAGCGCGCTAGGGCCCAAGTCTCATCCAACACAGTGGAATCTGACAAGAGCCCCAAACAAAGGAGTATGGTGGCTTATATACAGGCAGTTCTTTGTCTCAGTTACAGGGGTAGCTGGTGTTACATGATTGGCTAAGTAGGATGAGTGCATATCCTGTCTCTTTTTGGTTGGTGTGTATGGGAAGTTCTCCTAATTTGGTCAAGGAATGCATGCTCTTTTAAGGAAACATGACTCAGGTCCTGGGCCCAGTATATCTCGCTGAGCCTGTCATGGCCGGAGTTTGGCCCCTAACATTCCCCCCTGTCCTTTGATCATATAGAGGAATCTTCCTCTTGGTTTTGAGGCACAGTTTGATATTGTTGCCGAAGCACAAACAGCTGTACTGTGTTTATACGTTCTTTTACAAAGGCTACACGTCTATTGATAATACAGGGACCAAAAGTAAGCATCAGTAGAAGCACTAGCAGGTGCCCCAGCAACGTGGAGATCAGGGTGGTCAACCAAGGGGACTGTTGAAACCAGGACTCGAACCACCCTTGTTGGGCCTCGCGTTCTCGCTTGCGCTGGGCTAGTCCCTCTCTCACCTTGGCCATAGACTCTCTGACTATTCCTGTGTGATCAGCATAAAAACAACATTCTTCCCCTAAGGCTGCACATAGTCCCCCTTGTTGCAAAAAAAGCAGATCTAATCCTCTTCTATTTTGCAGAACTACTTCAGATAGGGAGGTTAGAGACGATTCTAAATGACTGATAGATTGCTCTATACGGGTGATGTCCTCATCTATGGCCGCCCTCAGGGAGTTAAATCCCTGGCTTTGTAGGGACAAGGCTGTTATTCCTGTTCCAGCCCCAGCTATTCCAAGACCGAACATAGTTGCTATAGTTATGGCAGTAATGGGTTCTCTTTTAACTCTGTAAGTTCTTTCTTGAGGATTTAAGGTCAGTTTTTGGGCCCAGTAATCATATAATGTTTCTTCTGGTCGATACAGAATTTTTGGCACGACTGCTACCATAACACAGAATTCTTGTTTGGGGTCAAAGATTGAGCTGTGTACGCATGGAGTCAGCCCCATGTGTGAACAGACCCACCATCCTCACATCTGTGGTATTAGCCATCTAGCTATGGGCAAATCTGTAGGCTTAGCAACATGTGCACACAGCGGAGATCTCTCTGATGGTACCTTGCCCATGCATAACCCCTTTGGCCTACTTTTCATTTTCCCCATCGACATTGAGGAGGATCGGTGCCATTGGCTAGGTCGTAAGAGGCATTGAGGCCTATTGCCTCGTAGTAAGGGGGAATTAAGTTATAACATAACCAACAGGATTTAGTTGCTTCAGGATGGGTCTGATTTAAGGTATCATAGGCTGCCTTAACTAACTTCCATAGTGGATCTGCATGTCCAAGTTTAACAAGGGGCTCTGCCTCTGGGTCTTCTGTTGATCTCTGTGATATAGGTTGGGAGGTTGTCAGGTGGGGAGTTACAGCAATTCTTTCCATTGGGTTGGGACCTATGCTGTGTATCTGTGCTGGCTCTATAATCTGGCTTATGACTATAATTCCCCCGTGAATGCATGTGCCTCCTACCGTTCTTGTCTGTATTCCCCAAGATAGGCCAGAAATCCAAAGTCCCCTCCTTTTTTGCTTTTTCCTGATTGAACCTTATCTTAACCTGAGCGTAGTTACAACTTTCTTCACATTCAAAAGTTGGATCCCCAAGGGCTTTGGGGGTGGGCTTTGCGAACGAGAAGTTAAGTAGGTCCCGATTTCCTACCTCCCAGCCCCGAGGCCCATCATTAGAAGTAACACAATCCCATGATTTACAAAAATAATCTTGTGTCCCCCCATAAGTCTTCCAGTTGGTCCTCTGGTCGCCCAGGCATGCCCAGAACCCCTGCATCCGGAGATAACCCCTAGCCCAAGGCACATTTACTACCGGTTTAAGGTCAAAGTACAAGTCTGGCCACCAAGTATTTGGTGGATGTACTGCGGTGGTTGAGTTAAGCATCTCACGTGTTAGTCCATTTTGCAGTTTCCGGGTGACTTTGACGGGTTGATGCAGGTTTATGATGGCAGCTTCAGAACAGAGTAATATGGTCATCCACAAGACGGTCCAGATGATCTGTCTTGATCCTGTTGGCGACGAAGTTTCAACTTTAGGGGTTTGGACGGGTGTAAAGATGCTTCCCATCCTTTCCTGGCGTCTTCTTGTTCTGCTGGGGTGGCTTGACGTACATGGTTGCAATGCACCCAAGGCCCGATGCCGTTGACCTTCAGGGCAGTGGGGGTGGTAAGAAGAACAACATAAGGACCCTTCCATCTGGGTTCTAGTGCCTTGGTTTGGTGCCTTTTGACCTATACCCAATCTCCTGGGCCAGTGTCATGTGAGGGGACAGTTCCTTTATTTTGACCTATGTGTATTTCTCGGAGCAGTTTCCAAATGCGGGAATGAACCTTACTGAAGGCCATCAAGGCCTCTTGGAATTGTCCCAATGTGGGAGGTGGTAGTTTCTTTCCTTCAAAGATTGGACATATAGGGGGAGGTCTCTCATACAAAATTTCAAATGGGGTCAGATTAAGTTGATAAGGAGTATTACGTGCGCGGAAGAGGGTGAAGGGAAGGAGGGTCACCCAGTCCCTGCCAGTCTCTATAGCCAATTTAGTTAAAGTTTCTTTTAGGGTCTGATTCATTCTTTCAACTTGCCCCGAGCTCTGTGGACTGTACTCACAATGTAGCTTCCATTTGGTCCCCAGAGCTAGGGCAAGGCTCTGA
>VHQK01013666.1:5594-27558 GCA_006942125.1 Hippotragus niger niger | reverse complement strand
TCATCCCCGTGTACCAGCCCCAAGCATGCCGTATCCTGCATCGGACATAGACTGGCGATTCGATTCAGTATCCACTTAGGTCCTTGTTTTACACTCCAGTGTTCAGACTTCCCCTCCATCAGGTATTTCCAATAATTTTAAAAGTATTAACTAAAGTCATGCATGTGAAAACACTTCATACAGTCCTAAAGAACTAAAGAAATACATATTCTCTTTTACTCACATGTAAGGGAAAGTCCAGGGGACGATTAAGTAAGGCATCCAGTTTGAAGAAATTGCCAGGAGCGGCAAAATTGCTGAATAAAAGTGGCTCCAAGTGGGCTCAGGAACCAGTGAACCCTCCCCGAGAAACAAGGACCCCTGGACAGCACTCCAGACAAAAAGTCGGTAAGAGAAAAATTGGGGAGTTGCTCTAATTGGTTCCTCTAATTCCTGTAGAAAAGGTAACAAGTATGGCGTAGGTGTGTGGTGTGGACTTTAGGTAGGCGTGGGTTTAAGGTGGACATATCTGAGACATGAAGTTAGCACTGGGACCTGAGGAAAATCTTATACATTTTCTGAGGTCCTGATTGTTCATCTGTAAAGTGAACATAAGGATACATAACTCATACAGTGTTTGAAAGCATTACACTAAATGCAATACTGCTGACACATACAAGTGGTTCAATAAATCCAGCTGTGATAATAGGGACCATGCTTTATTAGTGTTTATGCCCAGATCTCTGCTCAATGCCTTATGTGTCATGTGCCCTTAAACATTTATTTTCTGAATAGATGTGTCAGTGAACCATTTCCTAAGTAAGAAGGTTGGGAAGTAAAACCTACTAACAGGAAGTGCAGGACGCTAACACTAAACTGGGCATCTGTGGAATCTCGGTATCCTGAACCACTAGATAAAGGCAGAACAAACAAAGTATAGAGAAGGGACTTTCTAGTGGTTAAGTGGTTAAGACTCCATGCTTCCACTGCAGAAGGTGTGGGTTCCATTCCTAGTCAGGGAAGTAAGATCCCACAGGCCATGCAGCATGGCCAATAAATAAATAATGTAACATGAAAACAATAAAATACAAAAATAAAAGTTTGAAAATAAATGGAAAGAAAATGTTTTGACAAAATGTATAGATGGACAAGTATGAGATCTCACAGTTTCTGATAAAACAGTGACTAACTCTCCAGACCCCACCATCCTTGCTTAGCTTCTGTTCTCCATCTTAGAACTCGGAAGAAAGGAGACTGACATGAAGAGGTACAGTCTGCGAGAAAGAAAGGGCCATGTGTACCAAGAGGTCAGCGAGCCCCAGGATGATGACTACCTCTGTGAGTGACCCCGCTGGCCCACTCTTGAAGGGGTTATGAGGCCTTGATACAATAACTTCACTTCACCATTTGGTTCCCCTATCATCCCCTTCCTCTATGTCTTGGGGTACAGGATTGAGGCCAAATGCCATGAGTTCCCCAGTTCTTTCTGAAGGTCTTTACAACCACCAACATCACTATACCTCCCCTCATCCCTGTTGCTCTCACCTCCAGATTGTCAGGAGTGTCAGAACTTCTTCATTGACAGCTGTGATGCCCATGGGCCCCCAACCTTTGTAAAGGACTCTGCAGTGGAAAAGGGACATGCCAACCGCTCAGCCCTCACTCTGCCCCCTGGGTTAAGTATCAGACTGTCGGGCATCCCTGAGGCTGGGCTTGGAGTGTGGAACGAGGTGTCTCATCTGCCTCTGGGCCTGCACTTTGGCCCCTACGAGGGCCAAATCACAGATGATAAAGAGGCCGTCAACAGTGGATACTCCTGGCTGGTGAGAAATAGCCCTCTTTCTCTGTCCTCTGGCCACTAATCACTTGTGTGTATTGGGAGGGTACTTCATATCTACATACAAGGTTGCAGATGGTGATGACATGGTCAGCAATGACACAGTCAGCCCTGTGTACTGTGTGCACTGTGCATGAACACAGATTCAGTTCAGTTCAATTGCTAGTTGTGTCCGACTCTTTGCGACCCCATGAATCGCAGCACACCAGCTCTCCCTGTCCATCACCAACTGCCGAAGTCTACCCAAACCCATGTCCGTTGAGTCAGTGATGCAATCCAACAATCTCATCCTCTGTCATCCCCTTCTCCTCCTGCCCTCAATCTTTCCCAGCATCAGGGTCTTTTCAGGAGTCAGCTCTTCACATCAGGTGGCCAAAGTACTGGAGTTTCAGCTTCAACATCAGTCTTTCCAATGAACACCCAGGACTGATCACCTTTAGGATGGACTGATTGAATCTCCTTGCAGTCCAAGGGATTCTCAAGAGTCTTCTCCAACACCACAGTTCAAAATCATGGATTCTTCAGCACTCAGCTTTCTGTATAGTCCAACTCTCACATCCATACATGACTACTGGACTACATGAACACATGACTTCTATCTAAAGATCAGAAGAGAGATGAGAGACAGTGGTACACGCATACAGAAGTGGCTTCTTCCTTGTAGAGCCCTTGCCTTCAATGTGCCAATAGACTCAGACTTAAAATTATGATTAAGGAGCTTACCATGTGGTCTGACTGGCAGCTGAATCCATGCAGGCTGAAGAGCAGAATGACAGCAGAGGGAAAAATTTCTTCTATTACTTCCACAAAAAAAGATGAAAGCTTGTATCTCTTTTCTGACACTCAGATCACCAAAGGAAGAAACAGCTATGAGTATGTGGATGGAAAGGACACATCTTTAGCCAACTGGATGAGGTGAGTGCAGTGAGCCTGCAGTTTGTAGACATCACACCTCCCTCAAGCCCACACCCCTTTCCTTCTCAACCCGTCTCCCTCAATAGCTTTCACATCTTTCCTCCTTTCCCTCCATATCATGCTCTTTCATTTCAAAATACGTTAGAAAGAAAGGAAGAAAAATATAGCATGTGCCCTCAAAATATAAGTCTATGTGCTCAACAAAACTGAGGTCCTTGAAAACAACTTGAGGAGTCTAGATTCACCAGGGACACTTTAACTCACTTAATTAACACTTACCAAGCACCTTATGTCCCAGTTTAGACAGTGAACTTCATTACTGAAGCAGATCATACAACCCATGTCCTTTTGGAAAACATACTGAAGATAGGCATGAACCAGTTGATTTTAGGAATAGTATCATTAATTTTTCTATTTTTGAATAACTGCACAGCACCAGGATAACCTAAAATGGGAGACCTTGAGTCCATGTGGGCAGTAACCTCCCTAGGCTCGGTTCCAGTGAGAAGTGGGCCCTGAGGCCTGGGGAGGAATGTGGGGCAGAATGACCATGAGCATGCCCCTTCTCTGAGGGCCTCTCCTTTCATCAGTGCAGACAGAAAGTGAATAAACTATTACTGTTGTCTGTCTCAAGCTATGTCAGAACACTCAACAAGTTTCCATGGGAGGAGGTGGGCAAGTGAATAGGACCCTGGATACACATGGGGAGATTGGAGAAAAGCCTCAGGAGAAAAAGCAGGTTGGGGTGAGTGCTGAGGGATGCATGCTAGCCTAAGAGCACCAAGTCCTGTGAAATGAAAGAGAACTTAATTCAGAGTTTAGAGGAGCTGGAGGTCACCAGTCTTACAGACAGTCCAGGTGGAAACAAGTCTGGAACTGGGCTCTGTACAATGGCTAATTAGGTAAGGAGAGGAAAGCATTCCATCCAGGAAGAGGATGAGAAATAGGATTTGGAAATAGGAATTCACATGCCATGGTCAAAGGTGTGAACAGACGGTCCCCATGAGGGGCAGTGGGAGCCATGGCGGCCTCAGAGCCTGAATGCAAGGAGCTGGGCATGGTCTGACAGTGGAGGGGACTCATCATCTGTGGTTTCTTTCCCTTTCCTGGCCTCGACCCCAGGTATGTGAACTGTGCCCGACACTATGAGGAGCAGAACCTGGTGGCCTTCCAGTATCATGGGCAGATCTTCTACAGAACCTGCCAGGTGGTCAGGCCTGGCTGTGAGCTGCTGGTCTGGTACGGGGACGAGTATGGCGAGAAACTTGGCATCAAGTGTGAAAGCAAGGGGAAGAGCACGCTTGAGGCCGGGAGAGTAGAGTGTCACCCCTCTTCCAACACCCCATCCCATCCTGGGGAGCTTCCCAGGTCCGATTCTGAAGCATAGTACAATCCAATGTAAAGTCAGTCAAGTCGCAATTAAAATGCCTCAGAATTTGATTCATTTAATATGACTGTTGTGAAAAATACTTATATTAAAATGTTCTAATTTTCAATATTTCATGCAAAAAAATCTGTAACATCACCTCTGCTGAAAGTCTTAGAAGCTAAAAGCAAGTTTTCTAGCACCTACCAGCACTCTCACCTTTACCTGTTTCTCCCTCATTTACTCCACATTTCTAAGTGACATGCATACAGTGATTTGCATTCAGTTACTGTTTCAGCTTGTTGTCATGTGAATTAATATTCTGTGCCAGACAAGGCTCCATGCACTGAAACAGACAGAACCACTGCCTTGGGGCAACATTGGCTTCATACCAGACAGTGGCTGGTGCTCTGAGCAAAACCGGTGCAGGGAAAGTGCCTTGGATTAGCATGAGCAGAGGGTGGGGTGTGGCGCAGGATGGTGAAGCAGGATCTCTGTAGAGATAACACCTCTGGGAAAGGATTTCACGCAGGGGAGCAGCCAGTGCTGCAGCCCCAGAGCCGGGAAGAGAGGCGATGCCAGTGGTCGTGGGAGGAAACACAGAGGGAGAGGAAGGAGGCTGGACAGAACACCAAATCCTCAGCACCTGTGTCCACGTGCAGGCCCCAGGGGTCTTCCTGGATGACACAGAACAACCATGCGGCTTTTGACTGCAAGCGGTATATTCTTTGTGCCAAGATGATGATTCGGTTCATTTTTGGGAAGAGACAGCAGTGGGGAGTCCCCTCAGAGGTCAGTTCATTGCCAGAAATGAGGGGAGAGTGGGCTGGCTGAAGATGCATGGGAGTGAGGGTGTGAGGAGTCTGGCTGAAGATGTATTTTTAACCAGGGATTCCTAGTGCATGTTAAATAGACTAAGACTGAATGAAATAAATGAGCCTGCATTCACCCAGCACATTGCCTCTGAGAGGTCTATGACACACCAAAGCTACCATTCTGCATTCACCCAATGGACAGCCTGTGAGAGGTCTTTGACAGACCAGAGTAACCACGAGCCTGCATTCCCACAGCAGACAGCCTCTGAGAGGTCTATGACACACCAAAGCGACCATTATTCTGCACTCACCCAGTGGATGGCCTCTGAGAGGTCTGTGACAGGTAAGAGTGACCACAAGGCTGCATTCACCCATCTTCTTAATGTCCCCGCCTTAAGGAGAGTGTATGCCCAGCGGTTAGTGGTGTAAAGAGGCATGTAAAGCTTTTTAGAGCACATGATGCACCAGGGGATAATTAAAGTAAGCAGGACACACCTCGGTGATTGGTGTCCTCAAGACAATATCCATCAAAGAAAGACCTCGTGAAAAGAGCCACCCTTTGAAGCCAAATGGATCGAAGTCACTGAGTCTCCACCCTCAGGAGTGCGGGTCCAGGTGAGTAGGTGATAGACACTACCCAGCTCAGCTGGATGGTAGCCAGTGGTGTCCCTACTGTCCAGAAGAAGTTTGGCCCGAGTCTAAGAACTTCTCAGGGGGCTACCCAACCACTTCATGTGTGGGACCTCAGGTAATGTCCCTGATTTATGGCTGCGGAGGTTGAAGAGGGGATGCACTCAGAGTTGCTGGTCCCCTTGGGCATTTGTTACTCAGGCCCACCATCCCTGCCTTCCTGGGGATCACCCTTTCTGCCATGTCTGTCACCATCTATTCCATTCCCCCTTCCAAGAAAAGCTGAGATCTGGGTAACAGTGCTGGCAGGACCCATGCAGGCAGGATCTCTGTCCCCCTACTCTTTTTGAAAGGGCACATTTCACAAGGTGGTGGTAAACCTTTCAAGAGCAGAGCACGTTACATGCTGAGAGCCTGGTCTGACTCAGGAAGAAAGCTCAGAGGGACCCCTTGTCCCCAGCACAGTCAAGACAAAGTGCTTGGAGCTGAGAGGAAAGGGGGAGCGAGGGCCAGGCTCCAGGAGAACTCAGGGACTGGGCCCCAGCCCCCCTCCTTCTCTGGGGTTCAGCCCTCCCGACAATCAGATGTGGGTTATGGAAGTTCATGGCCCTAATTTTGTGTCAGGACATATGGGGGTTCTCAGAGCACCAGGGAGGGGCTGATGCGCAGGAAAGCCCGGGAAATTTGGTCACCAGAGAGCGAAGGCCCATGACAGCACTGCCCTAACCTGGGGCTCCAAGACCCAGGGTTCTTGTCTGAGTCACACTTGTGTGGTGTCTGCTGTCTGCAGGCCACACTGCATCTGTGTCACCACAGGCCAAGCTCTGACAGAGCTATGGGCTTGGCCGGAGAGCTGGGGACGCTCGGTACAGGACAGACGATACCAAGGTCAGAGCACTGCACAGGAAGTCTTTGTGAGTGGTTTAGAAAGGCCAGAGCCCCACCTGCCCCTGCTTGGAGGATGTGGATGTTCACCTGAGAGACCAGAGAGATCTCCACACCTCCAACAATGGCCCCAGAGGACAGGCTAGCAGCATGCTGCCAGACAAGGGTCACCCAGGACACCAGGCAGGATGTGCACTGAGCAGTGGCAGCAGAGACTCCAGGCCACACGCAGGCCCAGTGACCCTGGGTGGGCATAAACCGCCTCAGACTGTGTCAGCACCCTGACCTCAAGATCAGGGGGCTCCTGGGTGAGGGAGGGGTGGTGTCATCCAGCACCTTGCAGACCTGGGCCAGCTTGTACTGCAGATCCTTTATGGTGCTGTTCTTCGATTCCAGAATGACTGAGGAGAGGAAGGTGTCAGGGAAGGGAAGTGTGGCCTGACTCCACCGCGGGGACATCCACATAGGGACTGCCATGGGAAGGCTTCAGAGCGAGGCCCTGGTGTGTGTCCACCCCCAGACCCTGAGGGGACCTAGCCTTGGGGCCAGCTGCCTCAGGTCACCCCACTGGCCAGGACCCCAGAGGAGGCCTGACCACACAGAGTCCCCTGTCCACATCACCCACTCTTTCTGTGATATCTCCCAGGTCAGAGGGCAGAGAAACAAGGCCCGGCTCCAGGCAGGGTGTCTGCCAGGTGTTCTCTGGCCTTCCGGCTCCTGGGCACCAAGGCCTCGTCTGTCCCTTCCCAGCAGTGCCCAGTGACTGGGACAGCCCAGCCCAGGGGAATGCCACACATCACCACAGAAACACCAGGGAACAGACGCTCAGCCTGTGCCCAGAAGTGCCTCCTGGGGAAGCTTTCCCAGCATCCACCACACAGGCCACCACGGACCTTCCTCTCCTGCTGTGGCCTCTTCCAGTTCATCTTAGTGTACAGGCAGATGGCAGCTGTGGCCTTGGCTAAGAGGCCAAGCTGCAAAAGGGAGTGGACTCAGGCTAGGACGGCTGGAAGGCCAGGAAGGGGCTGGGGAGACCTTGAAGACATTGGAGCCAGGAGACCACAGAGCACACTGGCTTGGGTGCTCTGGCCAGGAAACCACGATGGGCCCTCCCCGAGGCTGACTGAAGGTCTGCACTGCAGGGACGGAGCCCCACCTGCAGCCCTCAAAGCCTACCTCCAACTTGCGGGACATGAGTGTCAGGACTGAGGGGTCCAGGTTGGAGGCTGCCAGCACCTCACTGAACTGCACCTCCTCCTTCAAAAGGGTGGTGGCCTGCACCTACATCTTGAGCTCCAGGACGAGGTCCTGAGGCCTCCATTCTGTTGAACCTCCAGGATGCCCATGGTGAACTTCCAGGGACCCTTTCTTCCTTCCTTCTACATAAACAGAGAAATCTGTATCTCTAACCCAGAAATGTGTAACTCTAGGTGAGCATCCACAGAAATAATCTTTCACTGTATACACAAAATCTGAATCTCACATACATAATCCAGAAGGACCTGATACTCAGCCATCTGTTTGACCTAGGGAAAAAAATCTGGGAAAGGGTATAGATCTCCCATAGATTCATCATACCTGAATCAGGTGGCTGTATGCTGACAACAGTCACAGCATTGCAAATCGACCATACTGAAACATAGCACAGGCATGATATTAAAGAGAAGGAAAGAAAACCAGTGCCTACTTTATTTCCCCTGGCCTCCTGGACTGGGGCTGTTACCCCATTCCTGGAGCGTAACCAGGCTTGGGTCCCACTGCCCAACTAGGGTGGGTTCGAGAGAGCCTGGCAGGGTGCCCCACATTGATCCCTTTTTAAACGTTTACTGTCTGCTTTGTTCCAGCTTGGACCAGCCTCCCCAGTGGGATCCGGGCATCCAGGGACTTGGGAACAAATACTACTAAGCCACCACGTGCCCTGGTGCTGGGCATTCCAGCTCAAGCCTCCTTCCCAACAAATTGTCAGCCCTCATTTTTGTGAAAATGAAAAATACCTTCCACGAAGTTGTGATGCTGTGTGTTGGAAATATAACTGAAAGTTCTGTGATAAATGTGCTGATTATGGAACACATTTAATCCAGCTTTCTATGAAACACCAGTGACAACAATTCCTTACATTTGTTTCACACTTAAGTTTATATCAGGTTTCTGTTTGTAGTCTTTTCAGTGCTGCTTCCTAATAATCAATTTCAGAGGTTTTTCAAGAAATCCTCTGGGCTCCTTCAGCAGCTCTGGTCTGGCCTCTGGCCCTGGGACCAATATAGGCCCCTCAGCTCCTTGGAGCCAGATTAACCCCTGCATTTCAGTCCCACTTTTCAGAGTTGTAACCAGTCTTGGCAACCCACTCCAGTATTCTTGCCTGGAGAATCCCATGGATGGAGGAGCCTGGTGGGCTACAGTCCATGGAGTCGCAAAGAGCTGGACATGACTGAGCGACTTCACTTTCACTTTCAACCAGTCTTAAAGGGCACTCCACCCCTCCCACACAGTGGCAAGCAGATAACTGTGTCTAGACCTCAGCAAGTACCACAGTCTAGACCCCAGCACTTTTGGCAAATGTGGGGCAGGGCAGACAGATGGCAGGGAGAAGGGGTGCTGGGAATTGTCCATGGCCAGGCCTGGGAGCTGTGGTTCCTGCCCAGACCTCTTATAAACCTGCCGCTTTCTAACCCTCATCCCATCCTGGTGGGCCTTTCCATCCCTCTGTCCTCAGAGGTCTCTGCCCGTGTGCTCTTTCCCCAAACCTGGCTTCTTTTTGGAGGGGAGGCTTGGAAATCTCATGGATAGAGGAGCCTGGTGGGCCACAGTCCGTAGGTTCACAATGAGGCTGACATGACCTAGCCACTACTCAACAACAACAAGTAGATGAGAAAGTGAAGGAAGGTTAAAGAGAGAGAGAGAGCAATGCAAAATCCTGTCACTGTCTTTAGTAGGTAATTGAGGACCTGTCATCAACTGTAGAAACTTTCAGATGAACACACAGTTGGAAAGTGTACTGTTTCCTACATCCTACCATACACATTCCTGCTATAATCTGACAGCAAAGACTTGTGAAATAAGAACAATAATCATCATAATAATCAATCCCTACTATTCATGACTATACTCTTCATTTTTAACATGTATTTGTTGAATATTTAATGTGTGTTAGGCATTCTCTAGGGGCTTCCCTGGGGGCTCAGACAGTAAAGAATTTGCCTGCAATGCAAGTGACCTGACTTCAATCCCTTGGTGGGGAAGATCCCCTGGAGAAGGAAATGGCTGAAGGCTAATGACTCTAGGTCTTCCAATCACTAGAAAACTGCCGGCCCCACAGAACATTAATAGGCGAGTGCCCTCCCAAAGGCCTCCATCTCAACACTAAGACTAAGCCACATCCAAAAGCCAGCAAGCTGTAGTGCTAAACACCCTTCTCCTATCCTTCAGCCAAATAGGGGCACAACCTTGCACGTTGGCAGACAGGCTGCCCAAAGCCATACTGAACCCATAGACACCGCAAACCACACTGCTGGACCCAGGCACTGCCCTTCAGAAAGACAAGATCTAGCTCCACCCACCAGAACACAAATAAAAATCCTCCCAACCAGGAAACCTTCACAAGGTATTGGTCCAACCCCACTCAGGTCACCACTAAGACCACACCAGCTCCATCCATGCCAGGTCAGCACACCAACACCTGATTTTCACGGCCTCAAGGCATCCTTTTAATCTATTCTCAGCACCTAGCAGAAAAGTATAAAATGCTCTGCTTAAACTAGCAAACCAGGTACTCTTTCTACCCCCTTCTGATATCTATGTCAGAAGCTTTTTCAATCAATATCACTTTAATAAAATTCCTACTACACAAATCTCTGAGTGACTGAAATTGTGTCTCTTGGTCTCAGAATTAAATCTTTCCCTTTGGAGACTAGGAATCCGGCAGCACCATTCACCATACACATTAAGTTATCATCTATCATCTCGGGGGTTGACTACTGCTATCACTATCATCTGCATCTTAGTTTCTTTCCATCACATTCTGTCCTTTTAAATTCTTGTCCCAATCACACATTCACTCTGTCACACTCACTCAAAACCATTTACCTGTCACAGTGGTAAACTAAGAATCTCATTCTATCATACACTGTCTTTCCTTCATACTTCTGTCACTCTCTTGTCACACATATTATTTCTCATTGTCATTATTTTCCTTTGGAGATCTCACAATTCAGACGCAACTTAAGTCCCATGCCTGAGAGAGCACTGTTTTCATAGTTTTGTGAAATACAGAAACCAAAATGTTCAAGACTTTTAGCCACTGGTGTTGGGGAGAGAGTGGTTGTGCGTGGTTTGTTTGGAGGAGATCTGCATTATGGGAGATAGGACACCGATATGGCAATACTGTCTGAACACTGATGTGATGGACGAATACATGGAAATCACCTAAAAGAGCAAATGACCATAGCAAGTTTTAGTTATTATTATGGATGAAGGGCACAGGTATAGATGTGGAGTGGGAGGAGGGAGGACCCTGGTAGGTCGAGTGGCTTGGCCATTAACCCTCTAGTCCATTGTATTCTTGTGAGCCCCCTTATGCAGCACAACTATTCTTTCAAATGTCCCCCCAACCTGACAGTAGGCCCCTGAGGGGGAGATGTGTCCAGGCTCCCTTCTGGGGTCCTCTAGGCCACAGAGCAGGGGACAGACACAGGCATTAGACTGGGTCTACCCATACTCTAAAACTGACTCAGAGACAGAATCAAGAGAAACTAGGTGGGTGTGAAGGTGGGACAGGGATGCCCCACCCACAGGGAAGGGTCAGCCATTACTGGTGCCTCTCCCCCACTAGGGGGGTGGGCGAAGGCTGCTGGCCTTGGATTTGGAGGGCCGAGAGGACTTTCCAGCCGGGGGTGGTGATCAGGGGCCAGACTGAAGTACAACCCCTGATGCAGTCACCTTCTTTGGTAGCAGTGGTCCCTGGTAGATGCACCCCACTACCAGACAGTGCTGTCTCAGCCCTGTCGTCACTCCCAGCTATACACTGCCTGTTGACTTGACCCCCTTCCAGACACAGAAGTAGACCCAGCACCCAGCAGGCCAGCAGACACAAGATCACCCCCAGTTGAGGTTCCCCGGCAACATCAGCCATCCAGAGAGCCTCAAGACTTTATTCCTAGGGAGGGAAAAGCCAAGAGAGTTGTTCCAGCAGACGGCAAGAGACTGGGCAGCATCCAGGGGAACATTGCCCTTCTCCCAACCCTTAGAGTCTAGCTGGTTCCTCTGGTGCTTCTGAGGGGCCCGGGGCATGCCCACAGCCTGGAGTCCCTGCAGTCTATGTGCCCAGACCCCCAGGCACCCTTACCCCATGCCATCCCCAGTGGGCCCAACAGTAGTCCCCTCTTCCTTCCCCAGGTGAGCAGGAACAGCCCACTCCGCATCCCTTGTCTCAGGACTCCAGGGCCAGCCCTGGCGCACCCCCATGTGTATGCATGCACATGCCCACATGCCCATATTGCTTTTTGAGTTACAGCGGAATTTTGATGAAAACTTGAGCTGCACTAATTTTGTGTTGCAGGATGGAGGAGTCGAGGGGTACTGGGGAAATGAACACATTTTCAATAGGTTTCCCATATTTTTCTACATTTGCTTCTTTTTGTCCCCCTTCTGTACAAGGATGGTGTTTTTTAAAAAGTAATGCACATTTAATTTTCTTAAAACGCAGACTTGAGCTACGTGTGGGAAACGAATGGGACAGACCTGTCTTGGCCCTGGTGCTTGACTCCCTTCCAGAAGCTGAAGTCAGTAGGCTGGTCTCATGTGAACATGGCGGCAGAGGTGTAAGGGGAAGAGGCTCACTTGGTGTTTCCACGTTTGGCGGGAAACAGTCACGTGCTCATAACCACCTAGGAGGGCCATCCAGGGACTGCTGTCAGGGCCTGACTGCATAGGCACTCTCGGCACCCGCCCAGGGGCATGGTTTCCTTTGGGTGCCTCAGCCCCTCAGACAGTCCGGCTGGCCTTGGTGGGCTGAACTGCAGCGTGAGTGGTTCTGGAGGCCGCAGACCCAGGTGCCAGCGGAGGTGGCATGGCAGGAGGTGCTGAAGGCCAGGGAGGCGTGGATGAACCTGGTGACCCAGATGGCCTTGAAGGGCACCAGGGCCTCGGAAGCATGGGAGAGGCAGGTGCAGCCACAGCTAGAGCCCCAGAGCCGGCACGTGTACCTCACACTCCAGGACCTGGCAGAGACGCCTTGCCCAGTTTGGGCAGACAGGACTTGGCAGGGCCTGGTAGACATGCCATGCCTTGGCCAGGTGGACAATTCATGCCAGGGCTGGGTGGGAACACTGTCCCAGGACCAGGTGGACGTGTGGTGCCAGGGCCTGGTGGTACACTGCCACAGGGTCAGGAGGACACATCGGGCCATGACCTGATGGACATGCTGCACTGGGACTTGGTGACCACGTGCCGCCCGTGGCTGGAAGACCAAGAAGCCATCTTTTCAATTTGTATCCTATTTGAAGAGAGGCAAGGGGTTGGACCGGGGAGGAATGGGCCTACTGTAGACACTGGAATGGCGAGAAAGTGGTCAGCCTAGGGATAGGAAAGGCTGTGGGGAGGGAGACCAAGAAGACAGCTGGGGGTTCTGGCCTCAGGGCTATGGGTCAGTGGTGGCAAGGAGAGATGGAGGGGGGGAGATGGCCTGAGGGACTGGAAGGGCTGGGAGCAGACTTGGAGTGGGAATGGAGACAAGTGAGAATGGCCAGAAGGAAACAGGCCTCCAAATGAACAGTAGGCCTGAGGCACAGGCAAGGTTGGTATGAGATGGTCCCTTAACCTCACCGCCACCAGCTCCAACATAGTGCTCTTCCTGTCACCCATGGAGGCAGAGATGGGCCGCCAGTCCCTGAGCCCTACCACAGGGCAGTAAGAAAGGAGCTCACAATGAATGACAATATCCTGGCAATGGGTGGGTGGCAGGTGTCTAGGGTCATTCTAACAGTCAACTGGAGACAACCCCCAAAGGTGAAGTCTAAGGATGTAGATATATGCAGTGAGCCTGTCACCAGCTGAGGGGGCAGAGAGAATTAGAGGAACAATTCCCACATTTAATTTGATTTCCTTACTTTTTAGCTAGCTGACTGCTAAAAATGGTGGCCACCTCTGAATTTCTATCATCTCCTGTCTCAAGCAGCTTTTCCTGTTGGTTGGGATCAACCAACCAATGACAGGGTACTTTGTGCCCCTGGTTATCCCTAAGCCTAGGCCAAGAAGAGCACCTAAGATTACCCTAGGCAGTGCATCCTTCCCCAGGACATTGATTCCTACACTGGTGGCTGATTTATTGAGGGCCTAACTGTTTGCTTATACTGGTCTTTGGGCACTCTTGGCCCTGTTGTTTTCCTCTGGCTGGAAGAGGAGGGTGTTTGAATATTTCTTGTAGCATAAAATAAAGCTGAACTATCATTCTATGTCCAAATATATTTTCAAACACTGCACCTCCGCAGTTTCTTGCCTTTGTCCTTGGTTTCAAGGGAAGGTTCTGGGCTTCAGATAGTCTAGTAGTACAGTGTAATTGAAGACAATTTAAGAAATGGAAAAAATTAATATGTATTATGTCTTCTTATTCAGCATTAACTGCTGCCTGTATTTTGGAATATTTTCTTAGTTTTATAGTGGCATTTATATGGCTCAGCTGGAAAAGAATCTGCTTGCAATGTGGGAGATCTGTGTTCAATCCCTGGGTTGGGAAGATCCCCTGATTAGGGAAAGGCTATGCACTCCAGTTGGAGAAGGCAATGGCACCCCAGTCCAGTACTCTTGCCTGGAAAATCCCATGGACGGAGGAGCCTGGTGGGCTGCAGTCCATGGGGTCTTGAAGAGTCAGACACGACTGAGCGACTTCACTTTCACTTTTCACTTTCATGCATTGGAGAAGGAAATGGCAACCCACTCCAGTGTTCTTGCCTGGAGAATCCCAGGGACATGGGAGCCTGGTGGGCTGCCGTCTATAGGGTCGCGCAGAGTTGGACATGACTGAAGCGACTTAGCAACAGCAGCAGCAGCAGCATGCACTCCAGTATTCTGGATGGGAGAATTCTATGGATTGTATAGTGCATGGGGTCACAGTGTCAGACACAACTGAGAGACTGTCACTTCATATATAGCAATAATGTAATTGTTGCATGTTCAGGATTAATTTTTCCTTGAATTATGTTTATTTAACATTAAGCATTTTTTTCTTTCTAAAATTTCTTCAAAAACATGTACTTGGATGCATAAAAGAAGTACTATAATGTAAGTGTTAAGCATTTAATACGTTTCCATTTTTCCCTATTAATGATTCAGCAGAAATCTTCTGTATAAGTCTTTGCCTGACTGGTAATTTCCTCAAGATAGATTCCAAAGGGTAGAAGTATGGACTTAAAAATTCACATTTCTACTTATTTTTAAGGCTATTGGTCTACAGTAGGTGGCTGCTACTCAAAAGTGTGCCCTCCCACCAGAATTCTAGTTTGCCCAACACCCGTTATCAGTAGGTCTGATTCTTCCCAAAGTAAAAAGCTTAGCTTGCAGAAGATCAAACAACTTGGAAACACTAGATCTGTAACTTTATGGCCTGCTGACCTTGTTTTAGAGCAATGTAGAAAAAAGTCTTTGAGGAA
Organism: Hippotragus niger niger; assembly: GCA_006942125.1. Taxonomy (NCBI): domain Eukaryota; kingdom Metazoa; phylum Chordata; class Mammalia; order Artiodactyla; family Bovidae; genus Hippotragus; species Hippotragus niger. The sequence goes on along the minus strand of VHQK01013666.1, from coordinate 12,489 downwards.
GGAGTTCAGTTCAGTTCAGTCGCTCAGTCGTGTCCAACTTTTTGCGACCCCATGAATCGCAGCACGCCAGGCCTCCTTGTCCATCACCAACTCCCGGAATTCACTCAGACTCACGTCCATCGAGTCCGTGATGCCATCCAGCCATCCCATCCTCGGTCATCCCCTTCTCCTCCTGCCCCCAATCCCTCCCAGCATCAGAGTCTTTTCCAATGAGTCAACTCTTCGCATGAGGTGGCCAAAGTACTGGAGTTTCAACTTTAGCATCATTCCTTCCAAAGAAATCCCAGGGCTGATCTCCTTCAGAATGGACTGCTTGGGTCTCCTTGCAGTCCAAGTTAGTGCCCTCAAATGTCTAGTGTTTCCTGCAACCTCACCAGATTTGCTGATACTTTTAGTAGTTCTGTGAATTACACTGTATTTTCTACATGTATGATCAAGTTATCTGCAGATAAGGTGTGCTCAGTCACTCAGTTGTGTTCAACTCTCTGTAACCCCATGGATTATAGCCTGCCAGGCTCTTCTGTCCATGGAATTTTCCAGGTAAGAATACTCGAGTGGGTTGCCGTTTCTGCCTCCAGGGGATCTGCCTGACCTAGGGATTGAGCCCACATCCCCTGAATTGGCAGGCGGATTCTTTACCACTGTGCCAGGTTGCACAGTGGTAAAATTGAAAGAAAGTAAATGTGCATCTTCACTGAGTAAAGATTCAGTAAACTGGAGTAAGCCCATCTGTTGGTGGCTCAGTGGTAAAGAACCCACGTGCCAATGCAGGAGACTCAGATTCCATCCATGATTCAGGAAGATCCCTGGGAGTAGGGGTGCCAGAGAATTGATGCTTTTGAACTGTGGTGTTGGAGAAGACTCTTGAGAGTCCTTTGGACTGCAAGGAGGTCCAAACAGCCCATCCTAAAGGAGATCAGTCCTGGGTGTTTGTTGGAAGGACTGATGTTGAAGCTGAAACTCCAATACTTTGGCCACCTGATGCGAAGAGCTGACTCATTTGAAAAGACCCTGATGCTGGGAAAGATTGTGGGCAGGAGAAGGGGACAACAGAGGATGAGATGGTTGGATGGCATCACTGACTCAATGGACATGGGTTTGAGTACACTCCGGGAGTTGGTGATGGACAGGGAGGCCTGGCCTGCTGCAGTCCATGGGGTTGCAAAGAGTTGCACATGCCTGAGCAACTGAAATGAACTGAACTGAACTCCCTGCCCACAATGCAACTGAACAAGTAAGCCTAAATAAGTCACCACCTTCACCCCATTCTGTCAAGGTGAAAATTAGACACTGAAGACACTTGCAAACAGAGAAAGCCAAAATAAACAATGAATAGGGAACGGCTCTAGAAATGACACGTGCAACAGATTAAAACCCTGTAGTTAGCATTGACTAAGCATTGGAAAGGGCCTATAGACCTTGAGAAGTACTATATGCTGGAACAAGTAACTATCTGAAACTGTACTGACCCAACACTGCCCTCAAGAGCTCCAGAGAAATTCCTAGATATATTTTTACTATTATCAGTTTTTAAATTTTTTACAATTTTTTTATTATTAACTTCTTTATTACTCCTATAATTTTCATTTTTATAACCTACTATTAACTTGCAAAAAGGCCCTATTTTAATGCAAATTTCATATATATATAATTTTAATTTTTGTGATTGATGTTGTTTTATATTTTTAATATTGTATTTTTGAGAGTCTAACCTCTACTCTAAGACTTTAATTTTTCTTTTTGATATTTGTTATCAAAATTGTACCTTTATGAATCTAATCTTCAGTACTCATTTTTACTTAGGGATGTGATTACTGGCTTGATTGCTCTCTCCCCTTTGTACTCTCCCTTTTATCCCCCAGGTCACCTCTATCTCTTCCCTCTCCCTTCTCTTCTCTATGTAACTCTGTGAACCTCTGTGGGTGTTCCAGACTGTGGAGAGCACATAGGAAATTGTTTACTGGCTAGACTGCTCTCTCTCCTTTTGACTCCCCCTCCTCTCCTCCTGGTCACCTCTATCTTCCTCCTCCCTCTTCTCTGCTCCATGTAACTCTGTGACACTCTTTGGGTGCCATTCACTGTGGAGAATCATTCCACCATTAACCTAGATGTTCTATCATCAGTGCTGTATGGATGGAGAAGTCTTGAGGCTCTTGTAAGAATAAGACTGAAAGCCAGAGGCAGGAGGCTTAAATTCAGAACTTGAGAACACCAGAAAACTCCTGACTCCAGGGAACATGAATCGACAAGAGCTCATCCAAAAGCCTCCATACCTACCTACACTGAAACCAAGCTCCACCCAACAGTCAACAAGTTCAAGAGCAAGATAAACCATGCTTATTCTCCAGCAACGCAGGAAAACAGCCTTGAGCATTAAAATACTGGCTGCGCAAAGTCACACCAGACCCACTGACACCACAAAACTCATTTCTGGACACTTTATTGCACTCCAGAGAGAGGAGATCTAGCTCCACCCACCAGAACACAGACGCAAGCTTCCCTAACCAGGAAACCTTGACAAGCCACTATCCAACCCCACCCACAGGGAGCAAGCTCCACAATAAACAAGAACCACAACTTCCAGCCTACAAAAAGGCCTCCCCAAACACAGCAATCTAATGAAAATGAAAAGGCAGAGAAATCGTCAGCAGGTAAAGGAACATGATAAATGCACACCAAACCAAACTAAAGATGAGGAGATAGGGAGTCGACCTGAAAAAGAATTCAGAGTAATGATAGTAAAGATGACCCCAAATCTTGAAAACAAAGTGGAGTTACAGATAAATAGACTAGAGACATGGATGGCAAAGATGCAAAAAAATGTTTAACAAGGACCTAGCAAAAATAAAAAAGGGTTAATCAATAATGAATAATGCAATAACTGAGATCAAAAGCATCTGGAGGGAACCAACAGTAGAATAACTGAGGCAGAGGATAGGATAAGTGAGGTGGAAGGGAGAATGGTGGAATAAATGAAGTGAAGAGGAAAAAATAATTAAAAGAAATGAAGACAACCTCAGAGACCTCTGGGACAATGTTAAACACCCCAACATTTGAATCATAGAAGTCCCAGAAGAAGAAGACAAAAAGAAAAGGGCATGAGAAAATACTTGAGGAGAAAAAAAGTTGAAAACTTCCCTAAAATGGGAAGGAAATAGCCACCCAAGTCCAAGAAACCCAGAGAGTCCCAAATAGGATAAACCCAAGGCAAAACACCTCAAGGCACATATTAATCAAATTAATGAAGATAAACACAAATAGCAAGTATTAAAAGCAGCAAGGGAAAAACAACAAATAACACACAAGGGGATTCCCATAAGGATAACATCTGACCTTTCAATGGAAACTCTTCAGGCTACAAGGGAATGACAAGATATACTTAAAGTGATGAAAGAGAAAAACCTACACCCCAGATTACTATACTCAGCAAGGATCTCATTCAAATATGAAGGAGGAATCAAAGCTTTACAGACAAGCAAAAGCTGAGAGAATTCAGCACCACCAAACCAGCTCTTCAACAAATGCTAAAGGGTCTTCTCTAGACTGGAAACACAGAAAAGGTTTATAAACTCAAACTCAAAACATCAAAGTAAATGGCAATGGGATCATACTTATCAATAATTCCCTTAAATGTAAATGGGTTGAACGCCCCAACCAAAAGACAAAGACTGGCTGAATGGATACAAAAACAAGACCCTTATATATGCTGTCTACAAGAGACCCACCTCAAAACAAGGGACACATACAGACTGAGAGTAAAGTGTGACAAAAAGTCATTTCAGGAAAATGGAGACCAAAAGAAAGCAGGAGTAGTAATACTCATATCAGAAAAAAATAGGCTTTGAAATAAAAGCCATGAAAAGAGACAAAGGACACTATATAATGATCAAAGGATCAATCCAAGAAGAAGATATAACAATTATAATTATATACGCACCCAACATACGAGCACCACAATATGTAAGGCAAATGCTAACAAGTATGAAAGGGGAAATTAACAGTAACACAATAATAGTGGATGATGTTAATACCCCACTCACACCTATGGATAGATGAACCAAACAGAAAATTAGCAAGGAAACACAAGCTTTAAATGATACAATTGACTAGTTACACCTAATTGATATCTATAGGACACTTCACCCCAAAACAATGAATTTCACCTTTTTCTCAAGTGCACATGGAACCTTCTCCAGGATAGATCACATCCTGGGTCATAAATCTAGCCTTGGTAAATACAAAAAAATTGAAATCATTTCAAGCATCTTTTCTGATCACAATGCAGTAAGATTAGATGTCAACTACAGGAAAAAAAAAAACTATTAAACATACAAACATATGGAGGCTAGACAACATGCTTCTGAATAACCAACAAATCACAGAAGACATCAAACTATACATAGGAACAAATGAATATGAAAACATGACAACCCAAAACCTATGGGAATCAGTAAAAGCAGTGCTAAGGGGACGGGTCATAGCAATAGAAGCTTACCTCAAGAAACAAGAGAAAAATCAAATAAATCACCTAACTTTACACTTAAAGCAACTAGAAAAAGAAGAAATTAAGAACTCCAGGGTTAGTAGAAGGAAAGAAATCATAAATATTAGGGCAGAAATAAATGAAAAAGAAACAAAGGAGACTATAGCAAAACTCAACAAAACTAACTAAGCGCTGGTTCTTTCAGAAGATAAGTAAAACAGACAAATCATTAGCCAGACTCATCAAGAAAAAAAGGAGAAGAATGAAATCAAAAAATTAGAAATGAAAATGGAGAAATCACGACAGACAACACAGAAATATAAAGGATCATAATAGACTACTAACAGCAACTATATGGCAATAAAATGGATAACTTGTAAGAAATGGATAAATTCTTAGAAAACTATAATCTTCCAAAACTGAAAGAGAAATAGAAAATCTTAACAAACGTATAAGAAGCGTGGAAACAAAAACTGGAATAAAAATTCTTCCAACAAACAAAAGCCACAGGTGAACTCTACCAAAAATTTAGAGAAAAGCTAATACCTATCCTACTCAAACTCTTCCAGAAATTTGCAGAGGAATGTAAACTGCCAAACTCATTCTATGATGCCACCATCACCCTAGTACCAAAGCCACACAAAGATGCCACAGAAAAAGAAAACAACAGGCCAATATCACTGATGAACATAGATGCAAAAATCCTCAACAAAATTCTAACAAACAAAATCCAGCAACATATTAAAACAATCATACAGGCTGACCTAAGATGGCGGAGGAATAGGATGGGGAGACCACTTTCTTCCCCACAAACTCATCAAAAGAATATTTGAACACTGAGTAAATTCTACAAAACAACTTCTGAATGCCGGCAGACGACATCAGGCACCCAGGAAAGCAGCCCATTGTCTTCGAAAGGAGGTAGGAAAAAATATAGAAGATAAAAAGAGAGACAAAAGAGGTTGGAATGGAGATCCATCTTGGGAAGGGAGTCTTAAAAAAGAAAGAAGTTTCCAAACACCAGGAAACACTCTCACTGGCGAGTCTGTGGTGAGCCTTGGAACCTCAGAGGGCAACAACTGGGAGGAAAAATAAATATTAATATAAAATATTAATATAAAGTATTATTAATAAATATTAATAATTAAAACCCACAGATTATGTACCCAATGGTAACTCCCGGTGGAGAAGCAGTGCAGATGCCTGCATCCACCACTAGCAAACGGGGGCTGGGCAGGGAGGCACAGGCTGCTTTGCTTAGAGTAAGAACTGGGCCTGAATGCCCCAAGGGCAATCTGAGGGAACTAACTTGTGATAGCAAACCAGACTGTGGGATAGCTACCCCGCGAAAAGCCCTAACCTAAGACACCGCCAGGCCCGCTCACAGAACAAAGGACTGACTAGAGCTAGCCGGCTGTGGACCGGCCCATCCCCCGCCAGAGACAGGCAGGAGAGGGCAGCCAGAGTCGGAAAAGGGCAATCGCAGCCACAGGGCGGCATTATCTACCAAACTGCAAGCAGACTTCTTTGCTAACCAAGACTTCTTGGGATTCTGGATGGTCAACATCCGCCTGAGAAGGTGAGCCGGTTGTACACCCAGAAAACTGAGTGGCAGGGACGGGGGAGGTGATAACTCGCAGCGACCACACTCATCAAACACTTGGTCGGTCACCTGAGCTGCTTGGACCTGGGAAGGGCACAAAACACAGGCCCAACCGAGTCTGCACCTTTGTGGAGTACCCAAGTACCTGAACCTGAGCAGCTTAGACCTGGAAAGTGCACACAACCCAAGGCCGGCCTCAGAGAGTTCCCGGCAGAGCAACCTAGAATCTAAACAGTGTAGACAGGGAAAGCACACATGCCGTGAGTGAGGGAAAACCCAGGGTGGCCGAGACACTGCGAGCACACGCCAGTGATATTTGTTCACAGCGTTCTTCCCACCCCAGAGCACGACTGAACAAGTGATTCTACAAAAGTGTCCACCACCACCCCCTTGTGTCAGGGTGGAAATTAGACACTGAAGACACCAGCAAACAGAAGAAGCTAAAACAGAGGGAACTGCCTTGAAAGTGACAGATGGAGAAGTCTTGAGGCTGCTGTAAGAATAAGACTGAAAACCAGAGGCAGGAGGCTTAAGTCCAAATCCTGAGAACACGAGAGAAATCCTGACTCCAGGGAACATTAATCAATAGGAGCTCATAAAACGCCCCCATCAGTTCACTTCAGTCGCTCAATCATGTCTGACTCTTTGCGACCCCATGAATCGCAGCATGCCAGGCCTCCTTGTCCATCACCAACTCCTGGAGTTCACTCAGACTCACGTCCATTGAGTCAATGATGCCATCGAGCCATCTCATCCTCTATCGTCCCCTTCTCCTCCTGCCCCCAATCCCTCCCAGCATCAGAGTCTTT
>VHQK01013664.1:1303587-1314425 GCA_006942125.1 Hippotragus niger niger | reverse complement strand
GGGGGGTGGGGTGGGTGGGTGTGTAGTTGTTGTTGTTTTAGTCACTAAGTTATGTCTGACTCTTTGTGACTCCATGAACTATAGTCTGCCAGGCTCCTCTCTCTATGTATATATATAGAGAGAGTTGAATTTTGTTAACTCAATAGCCATATACAAAGTAGCCTAATTACCTCTGCAGCCTATTTCCTTCTAGTCCCTAGATCACAAATAGATCACACAGCAATTAGGCTGTGTCTTTCAGTATTTTAACTTCTGCTTAGTATGCATTCTTTTCCTGTTGGTCTATCTAACAATCCTTGGATCTTTTATGCACCAGTTTAACTTCTTGATCTGTGGCTTCATTCTGGGTAACTGGTTTCTCTTACCCCACCCTCCTCTACACATCACTTCTGCCTGTATCCCAGAACCTTAAACTCAATAGACTTGCCCTGCTCCAGGTTGGTTGTATTGTAAGTGGCTAGCACTGTCATATTGGACAAGTCATTTCTCTTTCTCAATTTCTTTTTTCATGTTTCTCCTAATTGACAATAGTTTCATCCTTCTCATTCCTATGCTAGAATAATTGGGTTCAAAAAATAAAGTGACCCAGTCATTCCTTGTCTTTTTTTATTGGGATATAATTGCTTTACAATTTGCGTTAGTCTCTGCTGTATAACGAAGTTAATCAGCTGTATATGTACATATATGCCCTCCCTCTTGCATCTCCCTCCCATCTTACTCCCTATTCCATCCCTCTAGGTCATCACAGAGCACCTGGATGAGTACCCAGCACTTTATAGCAGGTTTCCATTAGCTGTCTATATGGTAGTGTACATATGTCAATCTCAATCTCCCAGTTAATCCCACCATCCTCTTCCCCCTCCCCCTGCCCACATATCCATTTTCTATGTATGCGTCTCTATTCCTGCCCTGCAAATAAGTTCATCTGTACCATTTTTTCCAGATTCCACCTATATGCATTAATACACGATATTTGTTTTTCTCTTTCTGAGTTACTTCACTCTGTATAATAGACTCTAGGTCTATCCATATATCTACATATGATCCGATTTCATTCCTTTTAGTGACTGAATAATCTTCCATTCTATATACGTACCAGAGAAGGAAATGGCACCCCACTCCAGTACTCTTGCCTGGAAAATCCCATGGGTGGAGGAGCCTGGTGGGCTGCAGTCCATGAGGTCGTGAAGAGAGTCAGACACGACTGAGTGACTTCACTTTCACTTTTCACTTTCCACGTTCATGCATTGGAGAAGGAAATGGCAACCCACTCCAGTATTTTTGCGTGGAGAATCCCAGGGACAGAGGAGCCTGATGAGCTGCCATCTATGGGGTCACACAGAGTAGGGCACGACTGAAGCGACTTAGCAGCAGCAGCAGCAGCAGCAGCTATATATGTACCACATTTTCTTGATCCATTCATCTGTCATTGGACATCTAGGTTGTTTCCATATCCTGGCTATTGTAAACGGGGCTGCAATGGACATTGGGGTACATGTGCCCTTTTGAATTATGCTTTCTCAGGGTACATGCCCAGTCATGGGATTGTTGGGCCATATGGTACTTCTGTATTTAGTTTTTTAAGGAATCTCCACACTGTCTCCCATAGTGGCTTTATCAGTTTACATTCTCACCAAGAGTGCAAGACCCTTTTCTCCACACCTTCTCCAGCATTTATTGTTTGTAGATTTTTTGATGATGGCCATTCTGACTGGTGTGAGGTAATTGTAGTTTTGGGTTGTATTTCTCTAATAATTAGTGATATTGAGCATCTTTTCATGTGCCTCTTGGCTATCTGTATATCTTCTTTGGAGAGATGCCTATACAAGTCTTCTGCCCATTTTTTGATTGGGCTGTGTGTTTTGTTTTGTTTTCTAATTTTAAAGTATTTTTTCATTGAAGGATAATTCCTTTAACAGAATTTTGTTGGTTTCTGCCAACATCGCCATGAATCAGCCATAGGTATACATATGTCCCTTCCCTCTTGAACCTCTTTCCCATCTCCCTTCCCATCCCAACCCTCTAGGTTGTTACAGAGCCCTGGTGTGAGTTCCTTGAGTCATACAGCAAATTCCCATTGGCTATCTATTTTACATATGGTAATGTAAGTTTTCATGTTACTCTTTCCATACATCTCACCCTTTCCTTCCTCCCCCTCCCCATGTCCATATATCTGTGTCTCCATTGCTACCCTTCAAATAATTTCATCAGTACCATCTTTCTAGATTCCATATATATGTTTTAGTATACGATATTTGTTTTTCTCTTTCTGACTGTCTTCACTCTGAATAATAGGCTCTAGGTTCATCCACCTCATTAAAACTGACTTAAATGTGTTCCTTTTATGGCTGAGTAATATTTCATTGTATATATGTACCATGGCTTCTTTATCCATTCATCTGTTGATGGACATCTAGGTTGTATCCATGTTCTAGCTATTGTAAATAGTGCTACAATGAACACTGGGCTACATGTGTCTTTTTCAATTTTGGTTTCCACAGGATATATGCCTAGTAGTGGGATTGCTGGAGCATATGGTGGTTTTATTCCTAGATTTTTAAGGAATCTCCATACCGTCTTCCATAGTGGCTGTATCAATTTATATTCCCACCAACAGTGCAAGAGGGTTTCCTTTTCTCCACACCCTCTCCACATTTATTGTTTGTAAACTTTTTGATGATGGCCATTCTGACCAGTGTGAGGTGATATCTCATTGTAGTTTTGATTTGCTTTTCTCTAATAGTGATGTTGAGCATCTTTTCATGTGTTTGTTAGCCATCTGTATGTCTTCTTTGGAGAAATGTCTGTTTAGGTCTTTTCTCATTTTTTGATTGAGTTGTTTGTTTTTCTGGTATTGATTTGTATGAGCTGCTTATATATTTTGAATATTAATCCTTTGTTAGTTGTTTCATTTGCTATTATTTTCTCCCATTCTGAGAGTTGGCTTTTCACCTTGTTTATAGTATCCTTTGCTGTATAAAAGATTTTAAGTTTAATTAGGTCCCACTTGTTTATTTTTATTTCCATTACTCTAGGAAGTGGGTCATGGAGGATCTTCCTATGATTTATGTCATAGAGTGTATTGCCTATGTTTTCCTTCAAGAGTTTTATAGTTACTGAGTTTACATTTAGGTCTTTAATCCATTTTGAATTTATTTTTGTGTATGGTGTTAGGAAGTGTTCTGATTTCATTCTTTTACACATAGCTGTCTAGTTTTCCCAGCACCATTTATGAAGAGTCTGTCGTTTATTTATTGTATATTCTTGCTTCCTTTGTCATAGATTAGGTGGCCATAGGTGTGGGGGTTTATTTCTTTCCCTGTCTTTTAAAGTTTTTGCTTTCCTCCTGTTTCCTACAGGGTAGAATCCAAAAGGTTTAGCTTAGAAGTTAAGACTCTTCAATATCTAATTTCAACCCACCATTTTATATTCTCCCTCTGCCCTTCCCCAATAACCTGTCTCTTATATTTTGCTCTTTGTAGTGTCACTTTGTTCTCTGAATACCGTAGGCCTTTTTACATATAGTTCCCAATCTTTGTGATATCCTCCCCACAATATTTACATATTCATCTTTTAGAACTCTAGTTCAAAAGTTACCATCTCAGTATTTCTGTACACTTTTGTTTATATTTCTATAATTACAGTTCGTACATCTCTTTCTTATAACATAACACATAACACTTCACCAATATTCCAGACATTTACTGGACATCTATTATGTTTTAGGGACAAATACTAAGTGCTGGAGATGCTGATATAAAAAATATCTCAAAAAAGTCAAGGAAGTCTCAGTCCAATGAAAAAAGTGACAAGTAATGAACATGGAGGGGAAGGCAGCAAGTTTCTTTTGAATGCAAAAGAGAAAGGGAAGTTTTTATGGCTGAAATGATAACTATTAACACATCTGTTTCCCAGTTCAACAGGGGCTGGCACTATATCCTGATTAGTTTCTGTCCCTAATAACTAGCAGTGTACCTGAAGCAGACTTACTGAATTAATTAATTAGTAAATAAAAGAGGCAGGACTAAAGTGACTTGAAGTAACTTTCAAACTCTAAGACCATAAAAGCTATCCTTGTGGAATTTCATAATATATTACAAAGACAGTGCTTTAAATTGAGAGATTAAAGTAAGGATTTCAGAACACATATTTTTTCCAGATTAGAAGCAGCCCTGAAAATAAGAGTAATACAAATTTCACACAGGGCTACAAAACGGAAGGGCAGAAAAGCCCTGAAGGACAAGAGACCAGTGAATCTAGGAAGTGCCTTGGAAAGAAAAGTAAAGAAGAGAGAGGAGAAAAAGATGTCGGCCCGTAAGACTAATTGCAGGTCTTCTCCACTTCTTTTAAGGAAACAAATACGATGACACAAGAGCCAAGGGATGTATAGTCCAAGCTTTCAGCTTACTGGAAGTACAGGATTAGAGCAGTAGGTTAAAACATTACCACGAGGAAACACACAGACACATCTAGAATATGGGACATTATATGTGTCTACCGACTGGCCCTGGCTAAAAGTCATTTTCACAAAAACAAAACCAAACTAAAATGGTGTAAGACTGTTTGAAATTTAAAGAAATTGAACTCTAGTCATAAGACATTTCTAAAGCAACTGAAGCAATTCGGTTGGATATAAAAAGATACTATGAGATTACAGGTAATGTTCTAGGTATGTTCATGCTACTGATTTTGTAGGAGAATATTCTGATTTTTAGGAAATACCAGCAAAATAAGTTCAGAGGAAATGTCATGATGAATTTAGTTTCAAACGAATTCAGGAGAGAGAAAGAAGCAAAATTTCCAAAATGTAATCAACTGGTATACCTAGTTGTATATATAACTATGTTTACTGAATTAGTCTATGATCTTCCCAATATCTTTGAAAGTTTTTAAAGACTAAAATATGAGGTAAAGAGAATAAAATATTAACAATATTTTATTATAAATAAATTTTATATTTTATTATAAATATTTTATTTATAATATATATTATTATAAATAAAATATTGGTAAAGGAAATTTCTTAATGTGAAAAAGAAAAATCAGACCAAGTAGCCAACTCACTAATCCATTGAGCTATACTAATGGATTAATCTATTGGATTTTAGAACACAGTAATTTTGTCAACCAAGTTCAAGCTTCTAGGGATCCTTCTTACACTTAGAGGAAACAATAGTTTTGTGATGAGAACTAAATTGAACAAGTTCTATAGCATTTCAAAGAGATAAACTGTGACACCTGAATTACAAAGATATACACATCTACAATTCGGATTTATGGGAAAGATAAATAGCTTTTGCAGGCTAAAGTTATGAAGGAACTCTCATGTATATGTGTAAGTTTAAACAAACTATGTGTTAGATATAATGTATTTCACAGTATTTTCTATTAATAAGACTTGTAATACAGTTTTTTGAACAAGTGCTCATCCTAAACTTTAGAAATTCCTAGGAGTCCTAAAATATTAGGCAAGAGAAGTCAGTCAGTAATTTCCTCAAGAAAACTGTGACCTTGAAATAGAGAAATGTATTTGAAGGCTAATTAATCTGTGCTTCCAGAACCTAAGAAAAATCAACTGTCATTAATGGGAATTAAATGGTTGACCCTAAATTCCCTTTTATATTCTTGGCATTTTTTTCTTATTTTCCCTGGAAAGAGCTAATTGTTCATGCTGGCAGGGCATGTGTAGACTCCGACTCCTTGTCCTGGGAATGAAGAGTCATGAATGCGAGCTTCCCATTGCTTCCTGTTGCATGCAAGATGTTTCACTCTGAAATGCTCCTTCATATGACCCTGGAACTGGCTTTGCTAAAATGCCACCTTCCCCACCAGAGGGCATCAAGATTCACTGCTCGCTGGACATTTCCCCCCAAACTGAGGCTTTCTAGGCTGTCAATGTTCTGTCTAGCCAGGGAAGACAGACTTCACTTGGAAAACGATGAGGGAAATTCTACTCATGTAAGTGGTTTTTCTCACACCAAAAACACATGTGCCTTGTTACTATTCTGTCTTGAGAAAGTGGAAGTTCAATATATCCCTTTGAAATTGAAATATTTGAGGAAAGTGATTAATGTCCATACAAGCTAACTCAACCTAGGAGGTGAGTTCTTTCCCATGCAAGCTAATCCTCCCTGATTTCAAACTTACCATCAAAGTCAAATGTTTGGGGCTCTATGTATATTCAAATATATATTATATATTGAAGTCACTCAGTCATGTCCAACTCTCTGCGACCCCATGGACTATGGCCTACCAGGATCCTCTGTCCATTGGATTTTCCAGGCAAGGATACTGGAGTGGGTTGCCATTTCCTTCCCCAGGGTATATTCCCAACCTGGGAATCAAAACCAGGTCTCCCTCATTGCAGGCAGATGCTTTACCATCTGAGCCACCAGGGAAAAGTCAAATATATAAACTTCCAGTGCTCAGAGCCTTTTGTCTCTTACGGCTCTTCTGGCCCAAATTTTGTAACTAGTTGACAAGTATGGTGGTTGCATATTTCAAACAATTCATTTATCTTTAGTCCCTGGACCAGGGAACAGACCCCATGGAGAGATCTTGTGTCTGGCACCCTTACACCAGTTGTTGTGATGGTTATTAACCTGGCCTGCCATTTGCCTCTGATAGCCAGCTCCCTCATTTGAAATTTAAGAGCTGGCCAGACTTCCAAGACTCTCCCTGAGACCCAGGGCAGGGAAAACAAAATGTCTATTTTCCAAACAGTTTCATTTGATTACACAGTGGCTAAGTAAGAACAATGGCCACTATGAAGACTTCTCAGTTTTGCCATGATCAGAAGGGAAAAGGTGAATAATGACATTGAGGTCACTGAGGGTTTGTCCTCCAAAACCAAATGTCTTCTAATTCTGCCTCTTCCCCCCACTGTCAAATCTGAATTCACTACTCTTAAGCAGATCAGAAAATTCATCTTTATTCATTTTCATAGCTTCTTTAAGTTTTTAAATTCTCCTTTCCTGCATCCCAAGGAACAGATTGAGTTTTCACCTGCTATTTTAGATGTTGTATATCCTATTTTTTTCTTATAACATTCATACTCATATTCAGATATCCTTATTAATTGTTTCATGTGTCAATACTTCTATTTTACATTAAAAAATTGTTTTATCTCCATATTAATCTATCATGTTGTCTAAATTTTAGTTCTGGGTTTGATGCTTCCCTTTTTGCTTTTCTCTCGTTCTAGGTTTTTAAAAAAAGAACAATAGACTTTACCAAGATATTTGATCACATTCTTTTCTCATCTCTTGTAGAAGTTCCTGGTTTCTCTTATTTAGAAATTTCTCTTATTTAGAACTTTCTCCAAAAGCACATTCAAGGTAGTATCTTTATAAGGTAAAGATGAGGCTGTGTATACCTCTTTTTTATTAAGCCATTTTTTAATGAAAATATAACTTGATATAAAATTCTTAGTCCAAATTTCTTTTCCATCAATACTTTACATATAGAATTTCATTCTCTTTTTGCATTTGCTATTGCTACTGACAAATCTAACGACTACTTTGGGGGGAACTTGCATCCTTCACTTGGAAGAAAGTGCATTCAGAAACCCTTTGTCTCCTCAACAGGATTGAACCATGAGTAAACTGATGTCATTACCTAATTAGACCAAAACTTTGCTCTCACATCAATCTTTCCCCACACCTTGAATGCCTATTTTGACTTAAGTACTGCTTTAGGCTTTTGGTATGTGAACATCCTCTTTCAACAACACAAGAAAAGACTCTACACATGGACATCACCAGGTGATAAATGCTGCAATCAGATTGATTATATCCTTTGCAGCCAAAGATGGAGAAGCTCTATGCAGTCAGCAAAAAAAAAAAAAAAAAGACCAGGAGCTGACTGTGGCTCAGATCATGAATTCCTTATTGCCAAATTCAGTCTTAAATTGAAGAAAGTAGGGAAAACCGCTAGACCATTCAGGTATGACCTAAATCAAATCCCTTATGATCATACAGTAGGAATGACAAATAGATTCAAGGGATTAGGTCGGATAGACTGCCTGAAGAACTATGGCCAGAGGTTCATGATATTTTACAGGAGACAGTGATAAAGACCATCCCCAAGAAAAAGAAATGCAAAAAGGCAAAATGGTTGTCTGGGGAGGCCTTACAAATAGCTGAGAAAAGAAGAGAAGCTAAAGGCAAAGGAGAAAAGGAAAGATATACCCATTTGAATGCAGAGTTCCAAAGAATAGCAAGGAGAGATAAGAAAGCCTTCCTCAGTGATCAATGCAAAGAAATGGAGGAAAACAATAGAATGGGAAAGACTAGAGATCTCTTCAAGAAAATTAGAGATACCAAGGGAACATTTCATGCAAATATGGGGTCAATAAAGGACAGAAATGGTATGGGCCTAACAGAAGCAGAAGATATTAAGAAGAGGTGGCAAGCATACACAGAAGAACTGTACAAAAAAGATCTTCATGACCCAGATAATCATGATGGTGTGATCACTCACCTTAAGCCATACACTCTGGAATGTGAATTCAAGTGGGCCTTAGAAAGCATGACTACAAACAAAGCTAGTGGAGGTGATGGAATTCCAGTTGAGCTATTTCAGTTCCTATAAGATTTGAAAGTGTTGCACTCAATATGTTAGAAAGTGCTGCACTCAATATACCAGGAAATTTGGAAAACTCAGTAGTGGCCACAGGACTGGAAAAAGTCAGTTTCATTCCAATTCCAAAGAAAGACAATGCCAAAGAATGTTCAAATTACCACACAGTTGCACTCTTATCACACACTAGCAAAGTAATGATCAAAATTCTCCAAGCAGTACGTGAACTGTGAACTTCCAGATGTACGGATTGGATATAGAAAAGACAGAGGAACCAGAGGTCAAATTGCCAACATCCACTGGATCATCAAAAAAGCAAGAGAGTTCCAGAAAAACATCTACTTCTGCTTTATTGACTACGTCAAAGCCTTTGACTGTGTGGATCACAACAAACTGTGGAAAATTCTGAAAGAGATGGGAATACCAGACCACCTTACCTGCCTCCTGAGAAATCTGTATGCAGGTCAAGAAGCAACAGTTAGACCTGGACATGGAACAACAGACTGGTTCCAAATTGAGAAAGGAGTACATCATGGCTGTATATTGTCACTCTGTTTATTTAACTTATATGCAGAGTACATTAAGAAAAATGCTGAGCTGGATGAAGCACAAGCTGGAATCAAGATTGACAGGAGAAATATCAATAACCTCACATACGCAGGTGACACCATCCTTATGGAAAGCGAAGAGCTAATGAGCTTCTTGATGAAAATGAAAGAGAAGAGTGAAAAAGTTGGCTTAAAACTCAACATTCAGAAAACTAAGATCATGGCACCTGGTCCCATCATTTCATGGCAAATAGATGGGGAAACAATAGAAACAGTGAGAAACTTTATTTTGGAGTGCTCCAAAATCACTGTAGATGGTAATTGCATCCATGAAATTAAAGACGCTTGCTCCTTGGAAGAAAAGTTATGACCAACCTAGACAGCATATTAAAAAGCAGAGACATTACTCTGCCAAAAAAGGTCTATCTAGTCAAGGCTATGGTTTTTCCAGTGGTCATGTCTGGATGTGAAATTTGGACCCTAAAGAAAACTGAACGCTGAAGAATTATTGTTTTTGAACTGTGGAGTTGGAGTAGACTCTTGAGAGTCCCTTGAACTGCAAGGAGATCAAACCATTCTGTCCTAAAGAAAATCAGTCCTGAATATTCATTGGAAGGGCTGATGTTGAAGCTGAAACTCCAATAATTTGGCCACATGATGCAAAGAACTGACTCATTAGAAAGACTCTAATGCTGAAAAAGATTGAAGGCAGAAGGAGGGGATGACAGAGGATGAGATGTTTGGATGGCATCACTGATTCAATGGACATGAGTTTGAGCAAGTTCCAGAAGTTGGTGATGGACAGGGAAGCCTGGTGTGCTGCAGTCCATGGGGTCACAAAAAGTCATACATGACTGAGCAACTGAACCAAAACTGAATGTGAAAGTTTAAGTTTATCAAAACAAGCTCAGTTATGAGAAATCAATGGGCAGAACCTGCTCATATGATGCCAGGAAGTAGTAAATGTGTCACATACAATTCACTGTGGCAAAGCTAGAATGTACAGGCTAATAGAGACAGAGTCACAGCTAAGAAAAACATTTGGCTTCTAATTCAATATTCTCCCTTGAATTAATCTCAAGACCCAAAACTGTGATGATACACAAGAGACACACCTTCAGAATGTCCTTGTCTCCCTTTCTGTAAGACTGTATGGATCTCAAATAAGGGATGTGGATAGTGTGATGCAAGTCAGTGACCACTGTCAGGAGGGAGTCCTAGCAGTATAGTCAAACCACTATTCACTTATTCATTTATCTATCCATCCAGTCATCCACTCATTAAAAGTGGTCTTTTGTCTTTGCTGCATGTCAAGCCCTGTGCCATCAATATGCCAGGGCTATGAAAGAGGGCTTGCCTGTGTGTAGTTGACCAAATGGTAGCGGGGAAAGGTATGAGTCAAGGAGACTCACCAACACATGCAAGCTCATAAGTATGAGGAGTCCTCTTAAGAAGAGACTACATGTCCTTAAAACTGACCTGGTCAGCAGGATCAGGGAAGTGTACCTTGTAGAGGTGAAGACTGAGATTTGAAGGATGCACAAGAATTGAATAGACAATGACAGGAGGAGAGAGTGCTCCAGGCAGAGCGTTCAGTTCAGTTCAGTTCAGTTCAGTTCAGTTCAGTTGCTCAGTCGTGTCCGACTCTCTGCGACCCCATGAATCACAGCACACCAGGCTTCCCTGTCCATCATCAACTCCCAGAGTTCA